>CAJQUW010004164.1:0-249754 GCA_907163375.1 Prostheceraeus crozeri | reverse complement strand
TAAGCAGCCGGGCATATATCAAACAAATCTCCCATGTCTGCTTTTCAAAATAAAACTTGATTCATGTCTGTATCACTATTAGTTTTCTTGTAAAATAAAAATGAAATTCTTAGAGACATCTGGGACAGCCTGTAGATAGAGATTTCGATCGTGATAGAGACATCTGGGACAGCCTGTAGATAGAGATTTCGATAGTGTCAAGAGCGGCAATCCATGATTTCATAAACCAGAACAACGACAGTTGAAAGTTGTCGGGTTCCGTTATCCTCGAATGTGATCATCTTGAATTGCTGGCTCATGACACCATAATAATTTCTTCCAACAGAAATCAGTACTATCTTTTTCAAATTTAACACTGTCTACTTTTATAACATATGCGAGACGGGTTTCATCTCTCGGGTCCCCTTTTATACTCTTCTGAACAGAAATGCGTCAGGAAAGCAGTAAAACGTGCTTATTGAGTAAAAGCACTCCTATCTCTTCGACGAATTTGGAAGATTATGGAGGAGACTATTAATTTCATTATCACACTATAAAATATTTTAGTTCAAACAATCGTGAAAATAAGTGTTGGGTGTCCCAAATGTAAGCTTCACAACTTTTTACGTGAACAGTTTTGTAAAGGAGCTATGCATTGCTCCAAACTAGCGTAAAAGAAAAGAGTCAAAACGGAATTTCTTACACTAGAATAATTTCTAAAGACTAAATATAGCTACAGTTGCGACCATTTAAAAAAAATCGTTTTGTGAAAGATGGCGTTTCTTCACACTAAATTTAAACAATGCTTGTGGTCCGTTTGATCACTTAGAAGGCGCTGTTTTTTGTCTGATAAATCATCAACATAGCTGATTCTATATACTATGATGTCTTGTTGGCGTTCTACTCAGTAATGTCATGGATTATTGACATTCTTTCTCACCTAAACGGAGCACCATGGCAATCGACCTTCTGATTCTCTAATTTGCTGGATTCCGTAAGAAGGAATCACATCATTAAGACCGACTATCAAAGCCACTTATGTAAAAGCCAACATGCGGGCAATCAGGGAGACTTGGAAAAGACAATCCTAATGTTCACGTTCAGAGAGAGCGTTGACTGTGAGATGGCTTCCTTCAATGAGTCAGTTAAACAGAATCACGAGATAACTGTCACTGAACACGTGTGGCTGAATCGGTCTCTCGAACCAAAATTTGATTCATCCAGAAATCTGTAGCAGCTACTGAGGTGTGCATGGTATGGTTTTATTTTTCATGTGGAGGATGGTTGTTTTCGCTAATTCATCTCATCACTGGCTCTTCAAACCGACATCTTTTGGCGACTGACTGAGGGAATCCATCACAGCATTAACGCTCTAGTCCCAACGTGAACATTGAAAGACAGGAGTCTTTCCCAAGTTTCCCTGATAGCGCGCATGATGGCTTTTACATAAGTCGGTCTTAATAAAGTGAATCCTTTTTACCGAATCCAGCACATCTGAGAATCAGAAAGTCGATTGCAATAGTTCGAGATCTACTGACATTTTCTTCCTATATTCGCGAGCGAGTTTCTCATTAATTTAATCATGTAGATTGTCACCCAACACAAGTAAAATGGCAATTCTTAAGTTATAATTCCAGTCTTCTTGCAAGTAACGGAGCGTCAAACACAACTAAGTTCCATTTGTTTACGTAGATCCATGTACTTCTGAGTTTAAATCACTCAGTAACGTAATGATCCAATATTTACTTAAAAATTTAAAACGAGATTTGTCATTAATATGATTATGATTGCACTTTCAGGGCAGAATTCTCCAACAGCAGGTAGAAATGCGACATTCCCCGTAAGCTACACCTTGACCGCTTTGCTCTTAAAGATAATGAAAACCGACGAAAACCGATGTTATTGTTGCAGATAGGCAAATAATTTGTCCTGATCACGTTACCGGAGATATCCTAGAAAATACATTTGAATTTGCTGACGTTATCGAAAATTAAATACGGTGCAGAATTTTGTCTCTATAATGATTTTAAAAGTCTAGATCAAGTGCAATTTCAATTTTATGAAATGTATCATTATTTAAATAGGACTACTCCAAATTGAAGGTATAGTTAGGTAAAATTCAGAAACGAATTCAAAGTATTCAACTGAAGAGTTCTCAAACTGTCTCCGAAGTCTCTGAAGAGTATTCAACTGTAGTGTTCTGAAGATCAAAGTATTCAACCGCTACGACGATTCTCTATCAGTTTCCCACTTATCAGGTCGTTAGTTTGTCTGTAAATTCATGTCAAAGATTCATGATGACGTTACAGCTGCCAATTCATGCTCACTGTGTAACTGAGAAGCAGAACCCCTCTCACGAGACAGGAGCTTCGCTATGGTTGGTTGATAGAGGAAGGCTGTTGCATGCATGCAGACAAATCTGTACGAATCTCTAAATGAACCAAAAGTAACTTAAATATTATTACTATTATTCTGCCATTTGCTTCAAGAAAAAGTACAGCCGTCATGTCAAGGAACTTGTAAGAAAAATTCGACAATCTTGTTTTAGAACTGTGCAGATGGAGAAAACTTAAGCCTTTCAGGACGGGTCAGCAATTTTGATCAGTGTCTCAAGAGATCAATCCGCATCTCAATGTGAAAAGGATGTAAAAAGGACTGATCGTCCTCGGTACTTGAGTTGAGAGTGTTTTTATTTGGCGCAACTCGGCAGTTGAATGAAATAAAATTTAATTAAGGCGGAGTTCGCGCTCGTTCTTAAAGTGGAGTCAGCACTTTTTTCAATTGTTGCTTCCACAATTTATAGGCTATGAGTCAACTCAGTCATATGACACCTTTTGGATGTGAATCAAAATTACACACTATCAACCAACAGCAGTCCGTAAAAAGAAAGGCGAACGTTTGCGTCCCAGTCACACACAACCAATCTTTTGCTGCGATCAGACGCTTCGAAATTTCTTCCTCTGTATTTTCCATTTCCTCATAGCCAGACGTGTGTGTCTCCTTTGTCGATGATGTGCTTCTTCTGTTTCATAATGGCGTTCAGTAGGTCTGTTTTGATTAGCTGCTAGGATATATTCTACTGGACGGAACAAAGCTCACACATCACATTTGTGGCAAAGTAAGGATGTGCCATTAAACGTCGGAGCAGAATCGAGACATCTAATTGCTAATGGGATCTCACTCCACAAGACAGCATTGTTAACCTCAGTTGGCTACCGCTGATTAGTCGATTGATTACTTGGAGCTATAAAATTAATGGTGAATGTGCTTTTCGTCCATGGCATAATCAGAGTGACCACTTCGCACGAAATGGTTCGAATTGGTACGAAATTCGGACCCTGGTTCGAAAAAGTACGAAATTGGACTTATGCGGTTAAATATTCCGCCATTAGGCCTACTACTTAAATCAGGGAAAAGAATCTTCCGGATTGTTTGACGGCCATCCGGGTCTTTTCTGAGATTCGCCAGTAAAAGGGGGGTAGGTTGTAAGCAGGCAAGATGTGATTCTTCCGGCTTTCGGCGATGAATCGATGAATTTCGATGAGAAAAGCATATGGATAGGGGTATGGCATTGACTATCATGAGCTTTTCAGGAGGAAATGAAAAAATCTAAGAAGTTTTGTTTGTCGTGTCCTTCAATTATATAGAGAAGTAAAATGTTTCATTTAATGCTTCTTTTATCATTTCATTGAATAAACCTCTTATTGAGTGGAAAGCTAAGAAAATTGCTAGGTCATATATAAAGAAAACATCTCAGGTACCCCTCAGATAGAAAGAAGATGAGGACGGAGCTCCATGAGATGGAAAGCCGCAGACAAGGAGCTCCTGTGATGAGAGGTTGTTGAGGAAGGCCTCTCACATGGAATGAGGATGAAAACGGGCCCCCGCAGATAGAAAGTCGCAGAGAAGGGACTTTAAAAAAGAACATCAAAGTTCTACTAGACACCCAAAGGCCTGGAGGTTTTGCCTGCGGCGTATGTCTTATGAAACATAGAAGTTCTACTAGTTGCACTTCCAAAAGACTGGAGGTTTCCCCTGCGGCATTTTACAACATAGAATCGTACTAGTTATACGGAGGCTTCGCTTGCGGCGCTTCAAAGACCTAAACATTCTGCTAGTTCACACTTCCCATAGGGCTGGGGGCTTCGCCTGCGGCGCTTTAAAACATAAAATTCTACTAGCTGTAGTCTCAAAAGACTGGAGGTTTCGCTTGCGCGGCTTTAAAAACATAAAAATTCTACTAGTTACACTTCCCATAAGGTATGGAGTTTTCGTCTGCGGCGCTTCAGAAACATCTACTAGTTCCAAAAGCCTGAAGGCTTTGTCTGCGGTACTTTGCCTCAAAATGGTTGAGCTCAAAATATAATGTCTATACCAGTTCATGGCCTTACTGTATTAATTATCAATGTATTTTTAGTCGCAACTATAGGGCCTATGTATGTAGGCACATCACGATTCAAACTATTTAAAGTTGACTCTTGGATTACTAATTGTGAACATATCAAAACTGAGAATGGCCACAGAAAAGGTATGAACAGTATACGAGATCTTCCGAATTTTTTGTGATAGCAGGTTCATCCCTGATAAATATATACCTACTGCCAGTAATTTCTTTATGGTTCGAAATTTGCGCCCGGTGAAGTGGTCACCATGGTATAATGTGGAGCAAAGATAGTGGAGTATGGATTCGTCATCTGTATCTAGCAATTGCATCGGTTTGAAATGTTATGGCCGCTATGACGAGTAGGCCTACGTCATTCCCGAATTGACTTTTTTCCGTTGCATTTTTCAGAGTTAGACTGCTCCCAATATCTTTTGGGGTTTCTATTTTACATCACATGATAAGAGCAATTAAATGAAATGAAAATTTGTACATACTAAAATAGAGGTTGCACTTTGTTCATTCAAAGCATGGTTGAGCATATTGTTTGAAAATGTCGATTTTCTTGGATAATGAGTCAATTAATGTTGCGTCATGCTGAGCATGTGCATTTACGCCACTGGAAACGCTGGAATAAATTTTGAATACATTGCAACAAAATTTGCTTTCTTGAAAATTGACAATTTTTGTATGTAGGCCCTTTTTGTATGTAAATTTCTGCTGGCTGTTGGATGCTTTCTTTTGAATATAAGATGTCTTGACGCGAATCTTGACAAGATTAATCAATAATAAATTTACTCATGGTATGAAATTGTCCGAGTGGATCTCGCATAATCTTCAGAGTACGGTTTCTACACCACTAAGTGGTAGCAATAATGTCAAGGGTAACTGGTCAACTTGGTACCAAGAAAAAATTTAGAAGCGCGAGGTCTTTAAATTGTAATAATATTTATAATGCTAAATCGTTGATGTTGCATTAAAATATTGCTGTTGAACTGCTGCTTAAAGGAGTGAGTGAAGGAAATGTATGCCCATGTACGAGTAAGTGATGCTTGAAGATGTAGGCTAAATTCCAATGCTAGGAGTGGGAAGCTGAAAGTTTTTATCCATAGCATTTTAATTCATTCGGTTGTAGGTTCTCCATATCCATATTTTATTCGAGTAATTCTCATACGATGATGAAAATCTTTCCAGCAGTCATTTACGAGTATAATAGAATGTGATGCCTACTAATTTGAATGATTAATAGAAAAACTGCCTCTCCAATCCGCAAGTGTGCAAATGCAATGCTGATGTAACCATTGGATCAAACACTGAACAGTTCTTAAAAGAACTCAATGGAGCTTTCTCCTGACAACGAATTAAAAGTGATCAGCTTTCAGCCAATAAACTACAAAAATGGAAATCTTCTAACATAGATTCCAAACACTGCCACATACACGTTCAAGACAGACGTCTCGTCTAATATACTGTACCGACTACAGATGCTGGCAGTGGAAATATAAAAGTGGAATGGTCAACATCTGTTAAGAAAGTTAAATATATATATAGATTACGGATTAAGGGATATAATGCAGTCCGCTAGTCATCAGCAGGTACTCGTCTAGTTGTGTTTCGACCCCTAACCTGAACACTCAAACCCAGACGAGAGAACGTACACCTATATGATCCTCTCATGATATCTAAAATTATTTTCTTAATCTCTTCATTGAGAAAAAGGCATACAGTTGCGAAATTAAAATATATTTCATCTCCAGATTGAGAATATCGGAGTAATTACTCAAAACATTATTATTAGGCATTTAATCGGAATCGGAGCATATTTTTCAAGCTCCTCAGGGCTATTATTGTAATTTTTTATATTTTAGAGTGCAACTTTTCGACGCTTTTAATGCAACTTCGGGTTGTCTTAATGTTTCGAAATAGCGATTGCCTAGTAATATAGTAGGCACATTGTCAACTCAAGAAGTTGAGGCAAACAGTGAAAATGTTGTATCAAACGATTCACTTCTTTGCGGACATAATCCGACCAATATCTGAAAACCTAAATTTTTGAAAATTATCTCTGTTTCTTTTATACTGCCTAGACGATGTGAAATGCAGGCGTGCTCATATTTCAGTATCATATAACGTGTAAAATATCAAACGGAATAGATCTTTTCTAGAGTCTCAAAGTATGTTTAACTTAGAATGAAATTCAGTTAATTGCCATGGAATCATTCATATTTTGACTCAATTTTTTCGGATTTGTAGAAACTGTTGCATGAAACGATGAGGGATTAATTACTTAGGATAGGCAACTTAATAAAAAGTGAACATTCTTCACACTCGGATGTTCATTAGGCATGGAACTATTCGTCCATGTGGCCGGGTTGTAATTTATCTAACTCATTCTTTTTGTGCTGAGTGTTCAGCAAGGATGCAGAGTGTACGTTTTCTAAACGTCTTGGGTCTTTCAAGCCCGACCAAGGTTTGAGCCAAGGTGTCCCGGACGCAGAGGGAACACTCTACCACAAGGCCACAGCGCCGGTTGAAAAAAATTATCGGATATGAAAATTCAAGGTAGGGGAATACATGTATTCTAAATCCGTGCATATTACACGATGTCCATTAGGAACCTTATGAGGCTTCTTAGAAATAAGATCATATACAGCCACAAATAAAAAATAGGCAATTTTGAGTATTTTCATGTAAGTGTCGATCAGTAACTGTAAATTCTAAATGTACCCTTGTATTCTAAATCCATGCATATTCACCAGTGAAGTAATTAAGTTACAAGAGTACAATAAAATTACCTCCATGACAAATCAATTTGCTAAGATAATCTCCAAACGCAGATGTATGAAAATTATTCATCGCCACTTTTACAGCTCTGACGCTGCGTAGCTCTTCTATAGAGTCAGGGATTGTATCCGAACTCCTATAGCACATGAGTGGAGTATTTCAACTCCGACACAAAATCCACTGACACAAGAGAAGCAATACAGCAAAAGAGCATCAACATGATTCTTAATTGCATGAGTATTTTAATAGTATCACAAGAAAATGCCTGCTCTAAGTTATAAATATAAAATCTACACGCCATCTTAGTAGTTTAGATTTAAAGCTGACTAGACTGTGCTATGTAACAACATCATTCAATTTAGTAAAGCGTGATGTACAGTTGCTGTCACTGCAAATAATTCGGTGGAGAAATACGCATTTACTTTGGTTAAATTGTATAAGAATTGACAGATCTGCTGCACATGAGGTAATAGCAGAATTACGAAATCTAACGTACACAAAGCCATATCAACTGATTCTTTCACAACCGGTGGTTCGAGTCCATCAACCACAGTGAAAAGGTGGTTCTTTGGTGGGTACAGTGATTGACTCGAGTTGATGACGCCTTTGACAACAATAACTTCACCTAGTTTGCCACCCTGACATATCTACTTCATTTGTATTTTCTTTTTGCTTCTATTTACTTCACTTTATATTCATATTTTGCTGTAAACAAGGTGGCGGCCAGATTTCAAGCTTCAAATTCCCGGGCGATTCCCGGGCTATTTCATCGAATTTCCACGCCATTTTTTTTATTATGACAAGATACTTTATTCCAACTACAACGCTCAAAAATTATCCGGACACTGCTCTAAACTACTTTCAAAACACTAATGTGCGTGGTGTCCGTGGCACAGTAGTTAAATGCTTGGCCTAGCGATCTTCTGGTCCAGAAGTCGAGCCCCGAAAGTGTCATTGGAAGTCGGCAGGAAGGGCATCCGGACTAATCGATCACAACGCTCCAGATTAAAGTCTGACTGTGTCAGCACCGTCCTAGCCCCCTGTATGGGGGAGTAAAGTGACGTCAAAAATCATTATTCTGCTTTAAACTACTTTTATCATACCTTCCGGTTAGAATTTCAACACCAAATTATGACGTGAACGATATTTAACTGTCGTAGAGTTTTCAAAATTTTTTGAATTTTGTGAGCGGTGATTCTTAAGATTCTTAATTAAATTAATGATTTCATATCGATGGAAAAGTTCAATAATCAATAATCAAAAAATGCTCTATTTTCATCATCTGATTCATAAAATTCTATGAAGTTGCACGCAGCCAATTTTTCAGACTTCAATTTAAGTTGAAGCAACAAATCGCATTTTGGAACGCTACATTTTGAACTGCAGCGTATTTATGCCATGAGAGAAAGCCAGGATATCAAAATCCACATGTTAATACAAAAGGAAGATAACACCAACTTATCCAGAAGCATAGACAAGAGAAACCAGGAAGACTGCCACAATGGACGAATACCGTTAACGCCAGAAGAATTCCTAATTGTCATCACTTTTTTTATCAGTTTGCGTACAAACAATGGGCGCGTGGTAACCGTCATCCATAAAATGTGTGCTTTGGATTCCCGGGCTCGGTCGCCACCCTGAATTCAATATATTCCAGCAATGTGTGATATTCACACTTCACAAACTTTAGGATACTATCACGTAATCGGCCCTATCATTCCACAAATGGAAAACAATGTTAATACAAAAGGAAGATAACACCAACTTATCCAGAAGCATCGACCAGAGAAACCTGGAAGACTGCCACGATGGACGAAGACCGTTAACGCCAGAAGAATTCCTAATTGTCATCACTTTTTTTATCAGTTTGCGCACAAACAATGGGCGCGTGGTAACCGTCATCCATAAAATGTGTGCTTTGGATTCCCGGGCTCGGTCGCCACCCTGAATTCAATATATTCCAGCAATGGGTGATATTCACACTTCACAAACTTTAGGATACTATCACGTAATAGGCCCTATCATTCCACAAATGGAAAACAATGTATAGGCCTTAAGATTGTCATTGTGAAAAAGGCAATTTCCTTCTCATTTAGTAGTTTTTTTTTCACAAAAACTCAAGTCTTAATACTGGGAAATACTCGTACATTCTCAACGGTTGAAATAATTTTTCGCAATGTTCTTAACATAATAGTTATGCTCGCTAAATTTTCGGGTAGGGTCGGGTTCAAAATTGGTTCGTGGGCAGGTGGTCGGGTTCGGGTTTCAATTCATAGCCGTTGCACATCTATGAAGTGTGGTAAAGAATATTTTAGTGGACAGAGTACAAATTGCTGTG
This sequence comes from Prostheceraeus crozeri, assembly GCA_907163375.1. Taxonomy (NCBI): domain Eukaryota; kingdom Metazoa; phylum Platyhelminthes; order Polycladida; family Euryleptidae; genus Prostheceraeus; species Prostheceraeus crozeri. The sequence goes on along the minus strand of CAJQUW010004164.1, from coordinate 240,272 downwards.
GACTAAGGAATACCATCGTCTTGCTCTAACCCAGTTTCATACTGAACACAAAAATCGTGAAAATAAAATCTTTCCGACGATATAGTCGTTCCAATGATATTGTGAATAATAATTCGGTTCAAAGTGTGTAGAAATGTCGACAAAAAATAGTTGTGTTGTGTACAAACGTCTTTTATGTCCCTAAATCTTCAATGAATAGGACTATCTTCCGTCTCGTATAAATGTCTTTATGGAACTGCTTACTAAAGTTTCATGTTTATTTATGCACATTGCACAGTAGTGAATTCTACCGTCCTTAAATGCGCAGATGACATCAAAATGAACATTGAAATTAAGCGCGCTCATCCTGAAAAATCTGCCCATCTACTGCAATCTGATCTCAACGCGGTGGCCGTCTGGTCAAAGGAATGGCAACTGCATTTGAATTCAGAGAAATGTTCAATTATTTCATTTGGACATCACAATCCTGGCTCTCACTACAAGATGGAAGGAGACACAATCCAGCGGTCTGAGTGCGTAAAAGACCTTGGAATCCACATCTCGAAGAATCTCAAATTCTCACGGCCCACCATCCTTCATGTCAAGAAAGCCAACGTTTTTCTGCCATTCTGCGGACTTTCATGTCAAGAGACCCTAACGTGCTTATGAGGCTTTACACCTCCCTAGTTCGTCCACACCTACGCCGTCCCAGTTTGGAATCCATTCTTATCAAAAGACATTATTCTGATCGAATGTGTCCAACGGCGCTTGACTCGGAATATTCATGGCTTAACTTCCATTCCATACGAAGAACGACTAAGAAAGAATAAGAGTCAGCTGATGTTGGACATCAATAAGTCTATTCGAGTATATGACGAGATCGTTTTGAGCGAATAATAGGAGCTATTCATTTTGCCAATAATTATGAAATTGATAAAAGTGAAAAATTTCAAACTGAGACCACTAACACACGACTGAATGCAAATATTCGGACACATTGTACTTGGGAGATTCATGGATAGGGATGAAGCCATGATTAGGTATCACGATTCCTACGGGAGGAGTAAACAATATATTTGTGGCAAACCTACACGGTTGGGGTATAAACCATGATGTCTTAGCACTGCAACAGGTCATCTAGTAAGTTTTGATACATATCAAGGCAAGTATTTTCTTTCACGACATAACACATGCAGTTATGGTAGTCTAGTAGGAAAACATTCTGCACCTTTACTACACTTCTTCGATAATTTGCCTCATCCAGACCTCAGTTACTGCTCCTATTTTGACAATCCTTTTTCGAATGTGGATCTTTTACTCGAACTGCAGAGGAGAGGCTACGATGGCATAGGCACCAAATCAGAAAACCACATATCAAAAGACTCAAGTTAGCAAGAAAAAAAGAGGTAGCCAAAGAGAAACGAGGTACATGCGCTCAGAGTTGGAAAAGTCGGAATTGGAATTAATTCCGATTCGGAATTAATTCCATTTTTCGTCGCAATTGGAATTGGAATCGACGATATTTAAATCTACTGGAATTGGAATTGGAATTGACCTTGATTAACCTCAATTCCACTTTTCGATAGACCTGTGATAAATCTATTTGTACAAACATTGAAATCACAGTACTCGGCCGGTGTGTTAACTGCACGCAGAGATAAGAGAGAGATAGATCGACAGAGGTAGCTTTATTCTATTGTTGAATAAAGGGAGTCTTTTGTGACTTCGATGGGCCTACAGCCCACGGACAATGTTATTTCAGCGATTAAGCAAACAATGAAAAGACAATCATCTTTGTTCAATCTGTTATTTAGTCATTTATCAAGAAAGATAATTAATCAAAATAAAGCAATTGTTGAATTTAGTTCTTGATAGGATAAGCACAAAAATTGGGGATTTGCTCAATTCTTGTACACACGAAAAACAATTGGTTGGGAAAGAGGAAAATTAACGCTGCATTAAAGGGCAGCAACCCTGTCAGTTCAAATCATACTATGGACAGTGTCAGCCAATTATTCTAATAATTAATGATTCAAGTACATTAACTATTATTCAACTTCCAATCACAACAATTAACAATATTAATTTTGAAGACTATAGTTATATAGATGCGACACGCAACGATAAAAGAAAAACTTTACACTTACAGTTCACTTCTTAATGTTGAATTCACTTCAGTTCGATCGGACTCACTTATGCCAAAATAATATCATATCAGTGTCACTTATACCGTCAATCTTCAATCGCGCTCGCTGTGTTGCCGCATGCGCTGCTGTGGTAGTTGTTGTTGTGTCAATTTCTCATCGTTTCTAATTCATTGAAAATTTTTGAGACTTGACGATAAAACCCCTTTCTTTTGAAAACTGAAAGAGTTTCCTTTAATCTCTGCTCGTTAGCTTTCGACCCAACCACATTTCGTTCTTATCATGGAATTTTTAATCTCTTTTTTTAACATGGACCGACCATTAATCAGATTTCATGATATCATTTTCATCGTCGTTTTTTTCATCAACAATCACGTTATTCGCACACTGAATTTCTTTCTTCTGTCAGTCTATTAATCGATTTATTCGCATCTCATCTCTCTCTCAGCTTTTGATTCTTTGCTGACCGTTAACTTTATTTTGTTTTTTTCACGAGATATTGAATATCTCGTTTAAAAAACGAAAATGGCGTAGGCTGACCGGTTACATGTATACACGAAATATGAACTATGAGCATGAAAACGCACATAGGAGCGACGCAGGGAACGGCGCACAGGAACAACGAGGATAGAATAAGGGCACATGGGATTAGATTGAAACGAACAAACGTTGTATACATTAACATATGACCCTATACGCGACATGCAATTATCGGAACTGAATCTTATTATGGAATTGGAATTGAATTGAACTATTTCGACTGGAATTGGAATTGAAATTTCTGCTCCGGAATTGGAATTGGAATTAAAAAATTTCAGTGGAATTTTTCCAGCTCTGCATGCGCTCATACTACAGATTTGAAAAATTATCTTTGTATTTTACATTGGAAAGACAATAATGTAGTTTCCTTCATGTCAACATGTGATTCCATACATACAATAGGAACTTATCAGCGATTCTCCCGCGCAAGCAAAACAAAAGATTACCGTAGATATTCTTAATACCGTAAAGATGTATGGCCCGGACCGGAACGGACCGTATGGCCAAAAATGTGAATTGTTGTTGAGTTCCATCAGACATAAGAAATGGTATCACCAAATTTTTTCTTGCACTGTAGATGTTTCTATCCATAATGCTTGGAATCTTAATCGAAGATGTGGTGGCAATTTGAGTTTGCTTAGTTTCCGATGGCGGATGTGTTGCAATAAAAAGCAGGTATATTGAAATATTTTTTTGGATCTTCACGTGCTTCATATAACTAGTGCTCGCAAAGATAATTGCATTTTTGAGAAAAAAAATTATCGGCACTGATGGGCTAAATTTCAAAATGGGCTAATTTCAAAATGCAAAATGCAAGCACTTTCATCAGACAAAATTCTCATTTCACTACAATTCATACAACCACTTTCCATCCAATATCCCACACACTCTCACCCAAATCTTGACAGGACACGGACGACACAACAACTTTATACACAAACTTGACCCAGTATTCCCCCTTTCTGCCAAAACGGCATTTGCTCTGAGCGTGAAACCGCATCCCACATTATATTTTGCTGCCCTAGCTACACACAGCACAGAAAACAACTATCACACGCAGCCAGATCAGAAGATATCCCATTTGAACACATCGACCAGTTAATCAACAACAAAACAACACTCAACGCACTCACAACTTTCCTCGGCCACACCAAACTCAAACGATAAACAACCTACCCTTCGTGGACGTGAAGATGCCAGGACGGACCAACGAGGACCAAGGGCTTCGAGGCGATCCCGGAGCGACCATCGTCAGAAAGCTCGGAAGAAGAAGAAGGAAGAATCATATTTGAACAATGAAGTGTGCCCTTACTTATGTATCGATATTGTAACTTTCGTCTTCTTTTGTGAATTTTAACGAAATATATATATATATATATATATGGGCTAGATTTGAATGAAACTGATGCGTCTTGATAAAATGTTTTGCGAACCGTGGCTGAGACAGACAAAACTCTCGCTCTAAATTATGATTGTTTAGTTTTTTTACTTGAGTGAAAGTATCATTCCGGGGCAAAACTGAAAAATGGACAAAATTGCCGGGCGATTCCCGGGCTATTTCCGAAATTCCCGGGCTCCCGGGCGCGGCCGCCACCCTGTGGAAAGCATGTTGTTGCTACTGCACAACTTTCAAGTGACAGATGCTGTTTTCTTGCCTAATACAGGCTACTGCGAGTAATCTATTACTTCCTAATGAATCTTCACGCATTTATTTCTTTAACCACATCATAATATAACATGAATCTACTTCGACCATAAACGAAACGTTATTAGGCTTTTTTGAAATAGGCTCCTGTGTAGCCACAAACAAAAAATAGGCAATTTTGAATATTTTCATGTAAGTGGGGCTATTCATCGGCTAAAATTCTGCCGGCAGAATGTTGAATCGGTTTAATTTTCTGTCGGCAGAATTTTAGTTAATGAACAGCCCCGTAGTCGATCATTATCAGCAAATTTTATCTGTAAATTTCATCAAATTCACATGACAGCTTAATTATAGAGCAGTTTTCTTGATGCTGTGTAACTTACATTGCCTGTTTTATTTTCTCTGTCAGATTTTCCGTTTTAATTATTTTTTTTATCGGACCAGATTTCAGTCAATGATTTCTGTTCAATACAGCCTGTGCAATACCAGTAGACCTGTTGAGTCCAACTACTACAATCATTCATCATTTAGGTGCGAAGTCATCTGCTACATGTATGTAAAATACTACATTGAAAAACAGATAAATAGTGTGATAATTTGGCTGCAATTACTTCGGAAATGAAATGCTTCCCGCAGTTGGGAGCTAGAGCTACAAATGATGTAACTTTTATTAATTGATCAGCTGATCAGTTACACGGCAGTTATTGATATTTTATATTCTCTCATTCAGAGATTTACAGTAGATAAACAATATTTCAATGTTCATAGCGAACAACTTTAGAGTCTACGTGACATCGGAATTGTCCGTTCTAGTCATATTAATGTAATCCGATGTCTGTGGACTATACTCATTCTATGGTAGAAACTGTATTTTTCTTATATCAAAATAGAAGTGCAATTCTTTCCACGCTTCACACACCACACACCCATTTCAAAGTCACGGAAGTTGGCTCTCTGAAGTGTTCTCCATGGAAACCAAATCATCATTCCAAGTGCGAGCGTTCGTTGCACAAGTATTAGAAGCAATCTATGACCAAACAAATGGTTTGAGTGAGCATCACTTTTAGACGCTATGGCGACATAAAGAAGTGGTATCAAAGAATTTGATTTGTTGTTCTCGCATTTTGAATTTGTGGATGTATATTGACGGTCTTCCAAAAGAAGCAGACACATACATCAAACATCAAGCATTAAGGACCCAGTTGTTGATGTTCGATGTCTATGGAAGCAGCGATATTTACTAAAAATTCAAAGTTTCACAGGTTTCACACTTGATCAAATAAACATCATCATCAACTGTTTGAGATATCCGCTCTAACGTCATATAAAGATGACTTCCTGTATGATGTTGATGGCATTTGTAGTAATATGATTTCTCATCCAAAATTTTCGCAAAAACTTGCTGATCAAAAAAATGACTACGTCTAACTCATTGATGCCCCATTGCGATGATGGTATATATTAACATGGTTAATGCATTTGGTAGAATCATCAATATGGACACACTACCATAGTGCATGATGTACTGGCAATTGCATTGTTCATTGGCAATTTGGATGACGTGTTTAAGTTTACTAAAATAACAGCTGTGTAATATTAAATGCGCGCAAAGTAAATCTGAATGTTGACATATGTGATTGGACGACCCCTTCAAAGCATCGTTTTTCAAAATACTGTCTCGAAACACATAAAGTGTTGCATGTATTTTATCATTCTTATCAACTATTCGCATGAGGATTCGAATGTGGGGGATTTTGAGCATAATGAATAAAAGGATTATCATAGCTCTTTTTCAGGCTCAGTTAAATACGCTAAATTCCTGAAGAGAAGAGTCATCAAATACACCTCAGGGATGTGGAGTCCTATCATTTTGATTTGACTCCGACTCCGGTAGTTGATGGGACTCCGACTCGGGTGGCAAGTATATATTGCTTAGTTTTTTTAAAAAAAAACGCTATCTTCATCATAGATCATTATGGGCTTACCTGAACCTATCTTTAGTGATCATTGCTGTATCAAATATCAATTATTTATCAAAAATCTCATTAAGTTGGATGCATGCGACTCGTCTCCTCCCATCTTGCTGATGTGTGCTTCACATTCACACGGCATTTGTCCTGTCTCTATCAAGAAGGAAATTACCCTTTCTTCAAAAATATGAGCACACTTACGATTTCAATATGCGTTTTGGGGGAGACATCACACACGATTAACGTGAGGGCGAGATAATGTTCTCAAACAAACTATTATTTCATTTTTGTCTCTGATGTGACCTTAGGTGCGTAGGTGTGATCAAGGCTAGGAAGGCTTGTCTTTTCTACTAAATCACCGAGTGAAAAGACAATCCTTTCTTCACTGTGACGGTTCATTTCTTTAAATATTACAAGCTTTGCATGCGGCAGTGTCTCTGTACTTTAGTTTGACGGAGAGTTGACATCAAGACAGTGACAGCTATATGCACAAGGATAAATAGTTTGTTTGTATTATATTTCGGGTGTAGTTATAGGCTCGAGTACTCCGACTCCGACTCCAGCAAAAATGATAGAACTCCGGGACTCCGACTCCGCATCCCTGATACAGATGATGGATTTAAGCTCAAAGGCAGCAATTACTTAAGACACTCAGGAAAATTTTGCAGCTACCATCTATTTAATGTCATTGACTCAAAACCTTCCCTAAAAATCGAAAAATAGGAGCCTCAGTTATTAGCCTACTGCGTTTCGCTACCTTCTGGCACTATTCTGATTTGGTTTGCAACACTATTAAAGTTTATGTAGAATGATGGAAAAAATTCACGATGCTGCACATGGTAGGTAGCGATGTTGAAGGTTTCAATGAGACATTTTGGAGGATTAACCATCACCTTTGAAGAATGCAGCCCCAGGTGCTAGCAAAATTTATATAGGATTGTTTTTCTATGACAAGATGATAATGAGTGGGTTGTGCAGGCGATAAGTGTAATGTGACAATAGGACAATTGATAATCAAATCATATTAATTGAAAAAAGACAGACACTTCAATATTCAATGTGAATTAATAACATAACCAAACGAACTATTGACAAATTCAATGACAGAAGATTAGAACGTCATCGACCGCTCATAAGTGCATCTGTACCGATATTCTTGATAAGAATACGGTACATTCGGAGAGACTTGGGTTATTATTGACTGCAGTGATAATTGGAAAGTTGTCTTGCTTTTTGTTGAATGGACGTGCACAGCTCACTGTAGGAGCAGGATTATTGTGATTATGATTATTATTGTTTATTTCAAGCAACTAGACGTTTTTCACTTTGACAGTGCTCCTAGGTCTAGGTCTATTAGAATTGGACTAGGCCTATAGGAGACTCGGAGACTCTTTAATATTATTAAAGCATAATTTGGCATACATGTCGCCACCAATGTTTTGCAAACTAGAGGTTTTCGATGGAGCGAGTGAAGCAATATATATTGCACAATATGAAATTAATTAGTGCGGTTTGTGAAAGCTATTGAATTTTGAAAAGCAATTTCAAAGGTTTAAAAATTTTGTGAATTTTACGATGTTTCAGAAAAGCTTGTCATTTTTTGGAAGAACATGACTAAATTTCTGTGGATGTTTTACTTTCAACATTTTTAAGTCAACATAATTTTTCGACATCATGAAGTCAGGACTCCAAGTGCTAAAAATTCGATGGTTGGTTGTAAAATCATAAAATGGCCAAATTTTTGAAAATCGTAAGAATCTGTCAGGTGTGGTAATGGAGGAGCCAAACTGTAAGACGCCCTTAGAATCAGAACTATTGAATGAACCAAAATCCAAGTTTGACGCCACTTTCTTATAATTGGGATCATGTCCTTCTTATACATAGGAAGATGTAAATACAATTCAAGAATTGGTCGAGCAGTTGATGAGAGATTTAGTACCGCAAAGATTGCGCTTTTCTCGATGAAGCAGCAACGGTTATGCACACGTTGTTTGTGTTTCGGTTTGTTTTCTGGCAATGGCCTAGCCGTAGGTCAGCCTCATTTCAAGCTTTGGATCAATGGAAAAACTCAAAGCAGTATTTTCTCGAATATTTTCCATCACAGAGAGAATTCAAGAGTACTATTCAGTCAACTGACCGCTACAAACGGATCGCAATTATTCTTCAAAATACTTCATCGCAGGTATGCCCAGTCATCTTAGCATTAGTCAATCATGATTTTGAGGCATTTTTGCTGAATTCCCAGAGAAGAGAGCCTATAATTCATGTCTTCCATTCAGCATTGGCATTTTTGTAACTGAATTAATGCAGACGTTTATCACGAAAAGTTACTAACAGGATCGGACAAGACACAGAAGACAGACGATAGACTTTGTTGTGAATTTTACAGAAATTTATTCAACTAAAATCTGAAAATAGAAAGTTTATATGCAAGATCGATATTACAGAGAAAACCATGTGTTTAGTTTATAGTGAAGTTTGTGAAAGTGATATGGAGAAATTCAGGAATGTGTTGATAACTTTGCAGCAGTTGTCAAAAGTCTTCCCTTTGATTCGACGGTGCTAAAAGACGCAACCATGCCTCACCCGGATAACTGTTGTGATTCGAATTCGTTATCATCAATATCATTCGTTAACACGTTTGTTCCTAACAATTCTGGAGCCACTGAAGTTTATACTGAACACCACATTCCCGCGTTCGGCTGAACAATTAGGAACTGTATTGCAATTGTTGGAACCAGATAGTTTTGATGCAAATATTTACTTTATAGCTAAATTGATTTATTTCTAAGCTTTGAATGCATGTTTTTTAACAGAAGATATCGATCTTACAATTTACGTCAGTAATGGTTCAACAAACAAGCATGTACCTATTACTATTTGCTTTTATGATGTACTTGTGCATATTTCGCTCATATAATCAAGATTGTCCTATCAAATCGTTTTTGGTGCAATTATTTGTATTATGCATGAATTTCTTAATGCTTATTTTTCAATCAATAAATATCGCATGCTTCAAAAGGATTTGAAATTTAAGCTACGCATGCATGGAGGATATATTATTTTAATATTTTCTCTCATGATGCGTCAATGTATGAAATGAATTTTCTTGTAATCAGTAGAATGGCGGCTTAAATTGAAACAATAATTCGGTAAAAATGCTTCGCAATGAATTGTTGATGGCCTTCTCTTGTCGACATTGCATCTATCCCATTATATATTAGCACATAAAGGGCGACTTAACCGGCTGTGATCGCCATGTGAGGAATGTGATTAGACATCCAGCAGGATCAAAAACAAGACCTGTCAATGGGCGATAAATTCGTTAGACCGAGTCAACGCTCATCCCGTCTCCCTTTTTCTTCTTTTCTCTTTGTTTTTATTTGGTATTGGCGTGGCTGGTTCTAGAGTGGCGCCTGCATTTTATGAAATGGTCCCATGTCCTCGGTTAATTAGCCGATTGCCATCTCCTCGTGGTCCCCCCTGGGTGACGCCAACAACAACGGCTCACTGTCAAGTGAAGAGCGCTGAGGCTGGTGTTGCTACTTAACCCTTTTTAGGCGATAACACCTAGGAGAAGGAAAACTGACTCCAAACCCCCACCAACCCGTCGTGAGCAAGCGTGGTGGGTATGCTCGTAACCTACATAATATGAATCAACCTCGAAATCGGCCCTCAGTTCCCGGCATTCTCCCAATAGGGAGGACAGAGGGTGCTAGGAATCACCGGATTTACATAGGTGCATTTAATTGCACACAAAGGTAGGTGTTCGGTATGTGTGTGGTACAAGGGCATGTGTGTGTTGCATGCACATTCAGGTGCATACAAAAGTAGTGGAACCCGGTTCATCGTCAACAGGTCAATGGTCAACAGAATATCAAGCTATATAAGTGACAAGAGTTTCGTGTTTAAGGATCCGCATATATAGACTACATGAACTGGAAATCGTACAAGCATATTTGCCCACGACAAATTGCGAACACGAGGATGTTGAGGAAGTTTATGATACAATTGTGCATTGATTGATTTTTTAGTATATTTAGCAGCTGAAATTTTAGTATACAACCAATGATTAATGATGCCATGTAGAATAAATTACAAAGTAGCTCATGCTGCTGTGTAGACCTACTGGCATATTATTATTACTTTTACTCTTCATTTTTTGTGCACTTTTTATCAGTAGAAAATTAATTTCTATTAATGCGAACAAGAAGAATGATGTATGCATTTCTTGTGATATATTCAACCATTGAGATCGAAAACGGCTTTGTTGATGAACGTGCAACTATAGACTCTGTTTGGTTTCAGTTACTATGAAATGGATGCAATTATGAAGGGTAAGTAGGACTGATGAGTCTACCCTACAGTTCGCTAAAGAATGATCTCTCATATTGCTGTTGCACGCTTGGTAACAGTTTAAAATGTAAAATCAGATGCTGCTTAATATTTCCACCAATAAGCAGACGAATGGATTTTTCTGAGGATTGCAACCTGGAATCATAGTAGAGCTTGACATATAAATATCACATATCATGAAGCAATCTGAAACAATAGAAGCTTAAATTTGCAACGAATTATTCACATCAAGCTGTCTTTCGGTAGGCCTTCCTTTGATTTTTCTTTTCAACCCTCTTTCTAAGGGTGCGTTCGCACGTGCAAATTTAGTACTGTCACCTGCAATCAGATTAAAGAGGGAACTTTCATTTGACATTAAAAAGTTGTTGACACTTGAGGTGATGGTTCAGAAGATTGTGGTAGACTTGCTGAAGAGTGAAGTTTACATTTCACATTCACGTTGTCGATGCTCATTCATTCACGATGTTATTCAATGAATGGACGAACATGGGTAGTGAATAATTGGAATCGATGCGGTTGGAAAACAAAGACACAGCTTCAATAATCGTGCGTTGCTGCTTCACCTGTCAGTGTCCAAGCAATAGTAATTTACTGAATGGTGATAAAGAAAAATGCATTGATCTTTAAATCAGCAGGAACAGATGCAACATCGGAGGTTTCTGACGCGGTGTTCTGATTGTGGCATTATTACTGTGTAATTTTCAGCAAAAGTGTCAGCTTTTTAGATAAAGTCAGGATCTTAGTGTTTACGCAAAATTGCTATTATTCTTGCAATGCATATAATTGCATAGATGTACGTGTGAATGAGTGAAAATGTCAATTGTAGCTTCACTTGTATATGTACTTTGTCAATGGTCTATAAGTGATTTGAATTGATTAAGATGTTAAATTTTACAAAAAGTTCTTGATTTTCAAAAAGTGCTTTTAAATAAAGGTGAATTTTTTTTGTTATTCCTATGGTCCTATGGTCCGAATTTTATGAAATGTGGAATCAGAGATACATTAAAATTAAAAGTCAGAAAAATATAGAGTCGTAGTTTTCATAGTTTTAGAGTAAAATAAAAAACTGTATAGGGGCTAAAAAAGGTGAAGGTCCTTTTGTTATGATCAATCAGTTAAGGTACCACATTTTCACGCAATAAAGACGTTGTCTGATTTAAGGTGTCCATTTCAAGGCGATGGGACGGGTCCGCTCTTGAGATGTTAGAAACCATTCAGCAATTGAGCTCCTATTTTGGTAGGGGGAGAGGCTTTCGATTCAATGAAAGCCTTCCTGTTATTAAGGGGCTCATCTCAAAAGTCTTTCACTCAGCTTGCCCCCTCCTGTGCATTCGCATGCCCAAAAAGTATTTTGGGCTAATTTATAAGCATAGAAATGTGCATCGCATAAGCTGAATGTCCATACAGAATTACTGCTTTCTCCTTCTGCCCTCATTTCCCATTCTCCTAATTAGAATAGAATAGAAAAATTCTTTATTCTCCACATAACAATCAATGAATTTATACATGTATGTACAAAGATACATTTTGTGCTTGGCTTGGTACAAAAGTCATAAAAGAAGGAGAAAAGGATCAGAGGACCCACATAGTTGGGGTATATGAACTGGCCCTGCGCAGGTGACACAAGGCACTTTACAGCATGTTAATCAACATTGACATCAGCATCAAACATGACATTTTAACTCAGTTATATAAACATGTTTGTTTACAATTTTCAGTCATTTTATATTCTCACTCACGACTACTTTTTGTAGCCAATTGTTGCAGAAGAGAAAATATATATAACATATCGTCTTGCGACAATAACTGTGCATGCACAAAATTTACATGAACTTTTTATACATTATAACTTTCAGTAGTCTTTTATCAAAAGCTGTACATGAAAATATTTTTCAATTTCTATTGGAATCATTTCTTTTATTTCAAATAGTTGTTTTTACAAACAGTAAGAAGAGCTCTCATACTGAGCATTTACACAAAGTTTTTACTATATAAAAATTCTACAATTCATCATCTTTTCATCTTTCAAAGAAGATCTATTTATATTTTCAATGATTGATCAGTATAAATGCAACAACTTTCGCTTCCTATTGAATGTTAGAATGATATCATTTTCTCAATCAGATGCAACTTCAGGTTTCGCTTGAATTCTCTTATTTATTTTGCAGCTTTAATGAGCAGTTTTAATTCCAAGCAGCAGCTCCTTACTTGAAATTGAACTACGTACATGTGTGAATTATTAATATCACGCAGTTCTAGTTAAAACTTCAAACAAAAGAGGAGAGCGGTTTTAGAAGTTTATTTTCATAAGCCTTTTCCGGAATATTCCATTACTTAGGTATACATACCTAAGCTAAAATTTTAGCGTGGTTTTGGAAGTAGGGGCATTCACACATTGCTGGAACAGGTAAAAGTAATGCGCATCGCGCATTTGCACAGTGCTCATGAACGTAGACGACTGCAAAGCAGTATAGTCCCTCTCCCCAACAATCCATCATACCTGGTTTTGTCGAAACTACTGTTTTGCAAAGGGTAAACAAATAAGTCCTTTCAAGTATGAAAATCTTACTGAAGCATGTAACATAAATTGACTCTCTGTGACATAAACGGGACTGCTTGTTGCACTCTCCTCTAAGCATGCGTTGCGGTATGAGTTTACAGCTTGCTGATTTGTCTTACGTAATAGATAATGCATAGATTTGAGGTCATTATTTGCTATAATCACCGAGAGCCGAAGGCTCGAGGTTATTATGACAAATAATGAGCGAAGAAATCTATGCATTATCTGTTATAATGCATGACTTTTTCCATAGAAGTCTGAACCAGGTTAATAATTTCCAGTCAGGAAAATAATTACCTGCTTCGTGGAACTTATTACCCTGCGGACATAGAAAGTCTTACAAAAGCATGCATTATATACGGGTTTTTGATTCGTGAAAAGTTCGTTTCGCCATGAGAATTGAATTGCAGCAATCGCAGTCCATCAATTTTGACAAATCAACAGCTTCCCACATTCCAGCACATCCACAAATCTACGACTTCGCGCGTACCCTCACATTCACAAAATTGCAGCTTCGCACATTGACCTGAAGTGTATTCATAGACTTCTAAATTATGTCTTGTGTGATGTGTGTGCAACGTTGCCAACTCTGAAGAGTTGTTTATGACCCTTTAACGAAATGCCCAATAAACAGCTGCATTTATCTTTCACAGTGCAATAATCTCTTTGATTTTTGCTTCCATAATACAGTTAATGCTTTCCAAAGATTGCATAAATCTCAAGGAGTGCAGTAAACAGTCTTTACGCAGCAAGTGCAAAGCATCCATCTTTATTGCATTTTTTGAGATCAACATGTCTATGCACGAGCCCGAAGGGCGAGGCCATAGATCGTTGATCGAGAAAAATGCAATTAAGATGGATATTTTGCACGAGTAGTGTAAGTAACTTTATATTTCATAGAGCCATCTGAATCTATGACCATGATCGTTAGCAGGAATTGAAAATCAAACCAAAGCAATTTTGAAATCACATAGCCTGCATCATTCTCTGTCCATTTGTCTTGCATCATCATTGTCCAACATGATCAGAAATTTCAAATTGATGCATGATAACGTATTCTTAACTAATGTGCATCTAGACTGTGACTGCAATGACATCAATACCACTTGTCCGAGAATCAATGAAAATAGTGCTTGTGATGGCTTTAACACCATACAGGCTATTCAAGATGAGATTTTTAATTGTAAGTCATTTTAGAATTTTTAGAAAAGGAAGAGCTTGAAGAGAATTTTGACAGCGTGTTGGTATTCATGAAGAGCATTTCTGAAAAATACGCGCCTTCGACTCTTTGACAAGCTTACAGTTACCTTAACAAATACTATGCAACGTATAAAAATTGGAAGTCATTTAACGAAGTGCCTATTTTAAAGAGCTTCATAAAAGCAATCGAAAAGAAAGGCAAACCGAAGAAACAGTCTAGAGTCATAGCGAAGGAAGATCTGTTTAATTTTTCGATGCAGATCATAGCGAGCAGCCGCAGATTCTTGTGAAGAAAGTTGTGGCACTGATTGGATACTACGGTGGTTTGCAATTTGTTGAGCTTGTTAATCTACTGTTCTCTGACGTAGAAGTTTCAACAAATGAAATTAGAATTCATGTGAAAACCATCAAAACTGATCCAACTGGCAAATCCTCATTTTTTCATCATACTTAAGTTCCAGGATGAGGGTCGAGGTCCCTATGAAATGGTTTTAGAATATCACAGCAAAGTTGAGGATAAAAATGGGAGGTTCTTCAGAAGCTTTAATTTCAAATCGAAAAAATTCACATCTCAACCGATGGGTCGAAATACAGTCCGTTTCATAAAAAGTGGATCATCCTAAAATTTGACTAAATAAAACATAAGTGTGATACAGAAAGCATTTTTCATGTTATTTCATGTCCCTAATATATTTAAATGTCCTTATATAATCTGATAAGCTATGATACGGTAACGGTTCTTAAGAAGCTAATATTTTGTAAATAATACCCTTCTAATACCCTTATTGTCAATGACATCACCAATTCGTCGAGGCATTGATTCGATGATATCGTTGATTTTTGACTGATCTAACTTTCCACTCTCTTTTTAACAGTGACGTAAGTCGTGATACGCCATCTGTAGGTAGCAGTGAGCGACGAACGTTACGTTTTAGAATACTCCATACATTTTCTATGGGATTCAGATCAGGAGAACGAGCCGGCCAAGCTAATGTCCTAAGCCCTAATTGAGACTTGCATAAGTTGACTCTACTACTCCTGTGACACGTAGCATTATCATCCATAAATAACCAAGTCGATGGATCACCAAGTTGATCTGTCATTTGGCCTATGTTCATTCGTAAAACATTCACATAGCGTTCAGAATTCATGGTTCCTTGCTGTATGTGAAGTTCAGAGCGGCCATTGGTCCAAATGCCAGCCCAAATCAGTAGAGTCGCACCACCTTGTACCCGGGGACGATGTAAATGTCTCGGAATTTCCTGATCAGATTTTGTCCATAATCTCAATCGACCATCACTATCCTTCAGGCGGACTGATGCCTCATCAGACCAGATAACCCGATCCCATTGATTTCGCCAGTGACAATGACTCATTGCCCATCTGAGACGTCTTTTTGTATGCTGATCTGATAATTCGATCTGAGAGGGCCTATTACAGCTATTGAAATTCGACTCAATAAGTCTTCTACGAATAGTGGACTTAGAAATAGACGAGACTAGTGCAGCCATCTCAGTTAACGAGAGACTTGGATCAACTTTAACAAATCTCAAAATTAGGCGGTCTCTACGTTTGGATTTTTTGCGTGGACGGCCAGAGCCCTCTTTACGACAGAGTCGAAAATCATCATTATGCCATCGATGCACATTTGTGTAAGGGACATTTAGTCGCTTGCTTGTAGCTCGCAAAGAAAACCCTAGTTCTAGGAAGGCTGACACTTTGCCTTTTGTGAATGCGATCTCGTTATTGTTCATTTGTGCTTTGTATTGTTTTCAACCG
The DNA here is from genome assembly GCA_907163375.1 of Prostheceraeus crozeri. Lineage (NCBI taxonomy): Eukaryota > Metazoa > Platyhelminthes > Polycladida > Euryleptidae > Prostheceraeus > Prostheceraeus crozeri. Next base: position 224,099 of record CAJQUW010004164.1, on the reverse strand, counting down.
GTAAGAGATAGATTTCTGGCTGAAAGCAATCAGGAGTGCTGCCAACACCACCGCAACGAAGTCAGGAAGCTATGGAACATGAAGTCCAGTTAATCACATGTAGCAGTTACATTATTGTTGATGAATAATGGTGCTATACTGGCTCTGATTGACCGATTTTCATTTTTTTTGTTTTGCTTGATAGCTTTTGGCTTGTAGAACAACATATTACATAACAAAGGAAACAAATGTAATTTTATAAGAGTGAGGTATGATTTTGTGTAACATTGCTAAATGAAGATCAAATTATCTACTACTTTTTTATCTATAACAGGAAAACAACTCAATATTCATGCTTGAAATTTCCAACAATGACATTAGTAAACACAACTGACATATCTTCCAAATTTCAGAGAAATTCGTTCAAGTTTGGCGGAGTTAGACAAAGTTGAAGTTAAGGCGATGTTTAAGGGTGATCCATTTTTTATGAAACAATTTGTACTATCGCAAAAGTTCCATCATATATTGCGGAATTTTTGAAACTCGAAGATCCAGCTGAATACACCAGCCATTGCTTTCGTCGGTCATCAGCTACAGCTCTAGCTGATTCAGGAGCTTTACTCCCATCATTGAAGCGTCAATTTCGATGGAAAAGTAACGCTGTAGTGATGGGTTACATCGACCAGAGCAAGAAGCACAAAATGGAAGTTGCCCAAACACCAACAATCACCAAGAACATATCGTCCAGTCAAAGCATCAACTCAACGTCTGAAACACAATCAAAACAGGTGCATATCCAAAATTGCTCAAACTTTGTGATCAACTTATAGCTGCTTCCCAGACACTTAATGGCAAATCTCTTGTATTTTGTCTATAAAATATAGTTATTACTTCTCTCATTGTAATTATGGTTTTTAAAGCTGAAAATACGGTTGTCGATAAAACAGTGCAAGTTGTCACTTTTAGCTGAATAATATATACCGTATTTGAAAATAAATAATGCCGCAGTAGGCCTACATCGCATTGTGGGGTGACATGTGAATTTAGTGCAGATTCTACATGGGTGCGTGATTTCTATGGCAGAGAATGAGCTATGTGCTAATGTATTTTAATGAAGGAGTGCAATAATGACTGATTATTGCACTCCTTGACCTTTATGCACTCCTTGGAGAGCATAAACTTTATTATGGAAGCAATAATCATAGAGATTATTGCACTGTGAAATATAAATAACTATTATTGCACTCCTCCACTGAAATTAATTAGCACATAGAAACATTTTTTCATCCTCTAAAAACGGTAAATTCTACTATGTACTCCTAGATATATTTAACTTTAAGGACAGGAAACTACAGTAATTACATGTCGCAATTTCCCGTTGTAAATACATGTGATTTTTCAATCCAGGCTTTTTATGATCGACAACCTACCTGATCCGGCAGACGTGTAGTTTTGTAGCAGACAAAAGGTGTTCTAAGCTATGTGAAGTTTCGGGTACGACCTCGTTCCCTGCGCAATTTCGCTCTATCTCCCGGGCATGATCTTTTCAGTAGTGCTCATTTGACACTGAAATTAGCTTTATCATGCACAGCAATCGTCATTTCAAACTTACACTAGCGTTAAACATTCATATTTTTAAGACAACCAAATTGTGGTTCGTTTTAGTATACACCAACGATTGATAGAATGTATAAATGCTTGCGAATAAGCATTTTGTGCAGTGTCTCAATGAATTTGCATTTTTTGTAGTGCTAGTGCTGATAAATCTGTCCTGCAATTTCCGATTTTCAATGATGGATAAAATAAAACCTACTTCTCTCCCTCCTCTCTCTTTAAAATGTTTACGTCCTGTTATCTTGTTTAGTACATTGTATATGTAGAGCCACTTAAGCAGATCTCTTGAATCCGAACCGTCATGAGAATCAAGTTTTTACCGTTTCTTCGGGAATATAAACTTCAAAGTTTCAACTCATTGTGGTTGTCTCAACTCCATCGATCAACGGTGATAGAGTTTCCCACTCAGACAATCAGTGTTAAGGAAGAAACGTGACTATTGGCAAACAATTCTAACATTTGGATGAATTCAGTGAAAAGGAGTTGCCACTTTCGTTTGCTACCATTGCACTGCCTCGTGAAAGACATTTTAGATTTGTCTTAAGATGTCGAAGCTTTCGTGTTATTTGTTATTTTAAAAAGACCCACTGAATTGTTTTAGGACGTATGCGGATGCACATCTAAGTCTTGCAGCATCGTATTACGATGACGTGTCACAGATCATTCAATATTTGTCTTCACAGTTAATGATAATCAGCTTCTTTGTAACTTTGTTTACTTTTGTTAACATATGTTTTCAAATATAAGTTCTCACTATCATTTTTGACATCTAAAATACCTACGCACTAAATTTCAGACAATTATAATGAAACGAAATCTCCATGGTGAAAGCAATGATAGCTCAATCAACATAGAAAAAGCTGCTGGCAATTGGAATTTCACAGAGGCATTCCGTCTTTTGAAGAACGGTTTTGCTAAAACAGTTCTGCTATACTTAATGCAACTAGGGAGGACTTTCTTTCAGAAATACACCGATAGCATCTCTTCCCTTTTGATTTAGGAACGTCTGAGTTTGATTGATCGTGCCCGGCATTTACTGTATGCAGATCGATGCCACATGCTAAAAATGTATTCGGCACAGGACGAGACAGACCAGTATATGAGTACTGCTTTACGTCAGCGGCTGAACTAAACCTAAGCAAAGCTGTTCTCATAACAGTCTTCTTTTGTCTGTCTGAGAAGACGGGTTTCAGCGTTTCTTCTCTGGAAAATGGTAAGTAGGGTTACTCATGCATCACAAAGGAATTTGTGGCATAGCATCCAGGTTCTAGTGAATGTCATATCCTTGAGATTTGCAATTAGCAAGTTAGTTAAATTTCGACGGGCACTATTTATTAAACATCTTTTTAAACACACTACTGACAAATCTCCTGTTAGTGAGCCTGCATTAGTAAATGCTGCTTTTTGCAAACACAATGTGAATGGAATGAATAAATATTGAGTTGCATCCTCAGTTGAAAAATGGGAACAGACATGAATAGCTGCCATTTCATTCAATATCAGGAATCATCAGCAAGCCTAGTTCACATCTTTCAACAGCGACACAACTCCCTATTCAAAGTTGCAGCCATGCCCGGCTAAATTTGAGGTCTGCAATTAGCAAGTTCGTGATATTTCGACGGCATTCAGAACTAGGCTTGCTGATTATTCCTGATATTGGATGAAGTAGCAGATATTCAGATCTGCTCCCATTTTTCAACTGATGATGCAACTCTATATGCAATTACATGTGTTCTATTTGCATCAAATCCTTGATTTCTTGCGCAGGCAGTGAGCATGACAAAGCTGATCAACTGTATCAGCAGATCCTTTTGTCTGATTATGATACAAAATAATACAAATGCGATCACATGAATACCACAGACGTGCAATCTGTAGATAGACTCTTTACCATGCTTATTTCTGCACACAAAATGCAATGTTTTCCTATCAATAGGAAATGTTCAGTCTGCTAGTGCTGCGAAGTGATGATGTTGTTAATATTATCTGTATAAACATGGAAGGATCATAAATATGCTTGTAATCATCCAGCTATTCATGATACAATTAATAATCAGTTGCATAGAATGTTTCCTCGGGAACCCAATGCCATGAGCTAATGAAGTATCTGCAGTTTCATTTAATTTCAAGATTACAAGATAGAGGCTCCATATTTGAGTTTGATAATCTGGCACTGACGAATACATGAAACAACATTCAAAGATGATACATACAGCCAAAATAATTGCAAAAAACAACTCTTAGGTCTGCGAGGACCCATTGTATGCATTAGAGGTATTTTTTGCTTCTGGCTGTCGGAGCTGCTGTAATAAACCGGCCGCTGGCACGAGTTTTTTTTTTGATGGAAACAAGACCGAAAGTAAGACTTCCACAGAATGATTGCATCCTTCGGTTACTACAAGCATCATGATCAGGATAACGCAATTCTAATCCAATGGGGAGCAGAGTAAGGCTTTCGGTAAGTATAGCATTTGTCTGCGCTTTCTCTGATTTAGCGAAAAATAATGGATCTAGAGTCAAAACTTTTCAGCATGAAGTGTCTTCAAGTCATGTACGTTTGCTTATGAAGCTTGACACACATCGATTGAGCGAGAATCTTAATATCGGTATACACGACATTTGGATGGAATTCTAGCCACATTCAACCTGATTCTAACCACATTCTAGCCACATTCTGCATTATTCTGTAGAAGCTTCATTTTCGACATTCTTCCCTATAGAGACTCGTGCTGGCGACTGGACTAAGTTTTGCTATTGTGCTTTACTGATTTCGCCACCAACTGTTCAATTAGCACCTTCTGGCAACAACGCTACACACTGAGATATCTTTACAAATGGCCTGGCTTATTTTGCTTCAGATAAGTAAAAGCCGATTTCTCTTCTTCATATTTTCTTTGGTTTTCAGCCCTCCTCTCTGAGCTTTATGGCAACAAAAGCTGGCTGTTCTACTGAGACATTCACAATGATCACATGCTCACAATGTGGGAATCAGGTCAGCCAGCCTCAGGGAACTCGCAGGACAATATGCCCTTACTGTGGCAGTTTCTTCGATCACGAGTCCAATGGTGATGAAAAAGTGGAATCCCGATCACGCGGGGATGATAAGACAAATTCTCGCTCTCGACCTCCGAGACCACCGAATGGACGTCATACTCCAGGAGGGAATCGATTTCACAGGGGACATCCCATGCCTCCATGCAGACCACCAGGAGTTCGAGTTGCTGTGGCCATGGGAGACCAAGTCCATGATTATCCAAGACGTGGATCTGCTGAGAGTGCAATCAGTTCGTCGGGCAGACCGGTAAGTTTTTTTTTATTCTAAAATTGATTCTAGGCCTATGTATGTCATTTAGGGCTGTGCGCTAGCCGCACCTGCTCTCACCAACGTAGCGGGTATGAAAATTTTAAAAGTTGCGCTGAAACACTTAGTAAAGTGCATAATTTGTTTATCAAGAAATCAAGAAATTTTTGATCAATTGTTATCAAGAAATATACGTGTAGTTTGTTTCGCGTTCTATATTGTCCTGTGATGGTTAATTGAGACTTCAAAATCCTGAAGGCAGGGTCTCCATCTTTTTTTCAACAAATGTTCAGAATTTATGGATTTCGATACAAATTTTATAAAGTACTTGGAAAATTGCTCATAGTACTAAAGAATTTGAAACATACTTACAGACATCTTTTAATTGCATTCTGCCAAGTGACTTGTAAGTGACTCCCATAATACTTAACCTGCACGCTTCTATGATAGTTGCAATAGAATTCTTTAAAACTGGAGGAAAGCAGAAATTCTGTAGATACGCAACAAAAATAGTAAGAAGTTGCGAAGTCAGCGGCGAACGAAAAGTCGGATTTTAATGTACAAATATAAATTACATGTATCATATTAATTAAGTGATATCTGCATAACAGAAGAAAAGCTATTTTATATCCCTTTTCAAAATGACGAAAAAATACATTAGTTGAAGACATCAAGAAATGTAGAAAGATTCGAAACAATGTCACCGCAATCCACATATTTACTCTGCTAGAAAGTCAACATCTCTACATTACTCGGTTTGAAGCAGTCTCTCTGTGATGCTACAATGTTGTTGGATGTCGACAAATAATTCGGACAGAACGCCGATCGCTAGAATGCTAGGATATATCTTGGCAGAGGAGCAACAGCATGGTACACAGTATTCACTATGATATTCCGAAAATTTGAAATCGTGTGATTTGAGATTATTTCGTGGCCTACAATGATTTATCATGAACTTGATTTATCTGATTTCCGTGACTTTTATTTTTCCTCACCATCAGGAAATGCATCGGCTATTTCATGATACAATCGTGATTTTCAGAAAGTTTCATTTTCATGATATAGAAATTTAAAATATGAAATGAATTGATAATAGAATTCAGCAATGTCCTCCTGGTTGAATTAATTATTTTGCATTTCATGCTTAGATGTATCACATTGATCTCTCCATCTGTTGTGACTAAGATAATAGACAAAATGAATTATATCTGAAAACATCAGTAAAATATCGACTTGATGGAAATTCGCACATTTCAGTGCACCGACCCAAGAACCGTGCACCGCTTACAGCCCTTATGTTATCATCAAGATATCCATTGTGATCGTTTTCTTGAAATTGAAGTTTTGATATACATGTAGAAGCATATGCAATGCACTGTGGATAAGTGAGACAACTTACTATCTTTTATATCATTTCATCATTCATCAAGCAATGTGATTAAACACAAACCTGCATTTAAAGTGAAGACACAATTGTACTGGAATAATGGAAATGATAGGAAATGCAAGTCCCAGGGACTACAAATCGCTTTGTATGTCTCGAGGAAGTGTTAGAGCTCGATTATGACCTGTCGGAGGGATGATGAAGATAGGTTTTGCATAATCAGTCGCAAAGGTGTTGAATGACCTTCATCACTTAATGCCTGATTAGCCACCAATTAGACGCAGGTGACTCATATAGTCATGCTGAGTGATGGAAGCTGGACTAAGTCTATAGGGGCGCGAAATGATAGGGTTGTCGGATAGTGATCCCACTGTGTAGCGGATGTGTTGTCTGTGTCTGTTCCAAGTGATGCTCCACTGACGGCGTCAAAGGCACTTCCACTAGTTCGTAGGGGAGGACGGATTCCGCTGCTACATTAAAGAGTGAAATTTAATTTCATTTGAGGCGTGAGAGTCCAATAGCAGTCTGGATGCTTGAGGTCCTTTCCAACTCAGGCTGCATCTTTTTTGAAGAAGACGTTTAGTGATTTTTTACATTGATGCAGAGGAAGTTGAATTCTTCGCAGACTTCAATATTATCTTCGCAGTTGGAGGTTAATTAATGAGAGCGAGAGTAGGTAGTTTCCTATCAGTAGTTCCTGCTAAAGTGGCAAAATTAATTTCAGTTGAATTTTCCTCTTCAGTTGCTATATTTGCTGCTTATGTTCAATTAATTCATTACAAGTAACCTAAATAACGTTTTCAGCTTTGCACTAGGTACGTAGTTGCTCTTGTGTAGAAGGACTTCAGGTACATAAAATATGCAGTCACGGGAATATCAGTATCAATCGTCATATTGTTGGAGTCCTGTTAACATGGAACTACCGGAATCTTCTAAACATTTAGAAAAACATTAGTGTGACAGAAGTACCTTTATCCCAAAGATATAACACTACTTATTTGCTACTACTAGCAAAATAGTATATTTGCACGTGCAAATAGGTGCCACTATATGAACAGCTCATCGAAATTGGTATTCTAAGGGTGCTGAAGAAAATCAGACAACTGTCAACTTTTTGATGGAAGATCGCCATCATCAGAAGTCCGTCCAACCCTGAGGAGCCTAGCTGACTGACTTTGAGATGATGAGTGATTCGTGAGTGAGTGAATATCAATGGTGTGAGATAAGAAGGTTTGGAAACTAGTGTAAATTAATTTGTCTAATTTGTCACTCAGTCCTGATTTTGTGCGTAGGAAGTTTCTAAGCTCTACCTAAACTGAAAATCAAAAACAAGGAGGGCCTTCTCCATTCTAGAAAGCAATGTGCTTCGTAATATCACGAAGTCGTGTTATTTATGAGCACTTACAGCTTTCGTTAATAAGTTTGATTCTAACGAAATTTGCGATACCTAGGAAAGAATGATTATTTGCCTCCAAAGAGACATATAATTGTAAAATTTTATTACAAGAATTCTTGCCCGACGATAGCCTAAAGAACAATTCATCACTTTCATCAATGCATCTAAATGCAAGCATTTTCCTTAGTCTAGTATCACCCATCTCGTCCACTGTTGAGAATAAAGGACCGGACATGCATGCATGTGAATGTGATGCAGGAAGTCCTTGGTGGTTAAAATGCTCTACTTGGTCAAGTCGAGGCATCTCGGACGCACCAAGTGACTATCATCAGGCAAAAATCACCTACCTGATCTAAGCCGTGGCTTTTGTCATGATGGCCGCCTGGTGCTTCCGGAAAACCACGACTTGACCTAACAGAGTATTCGATACACGGACTTCTCTCTTCACATTCATATATCTGGACCATGTCGCCGTCACATCGCTAAATGTAGTGCTCATTTCAAAAGAGTGTCCTTCTGTGTGCATCGCAACGGAATACGCCTCCATCTTACTCATCTTACGCCTCTACTTTGTCGCAAATGCTTATAGATGTAGCTTCGAGTCGTTTCAAGAAAAAGTGTCAATGGATAATATGATTAACCCTTTAATGACCGAGCTACTTTCAAAAACAAAATTAAGTTTTCGAAAAGTACTTTTTTCACACGCAATTTGCGGGCATTCTGAGCATCGTGGTAAGTTGAGAGTGGTACCACTAGAACCGCATTGATCTTAACTTTCACTTTAATCACTCTTTTGGGCGCCCTCGAGGTAACCTGGCTTTGCAATGTTGTTTCAAAACATTCGGATCGAAATGGGGAAATAAAAGGGGAAATTGGTATAAAGTGGGTTAAAGGGATTCATTGGGCAAAAGAACTTCAAATTTCAAAATTCAGTCAAAATTGTGAGTTTAAATTTTGAAATGCTTTTCTAGCACGAAAATTAGCGAGCATGATCAAATAGATACAATTAGAAAGTTCATGCACTAAATATGTTGTAAAGTAAAATTCATGTGATTCGGAGCTATGCTTTAAAAAGCAAATCGCAGCAGCAAATCGCCCCCGGGATATCGATGCGCCTCAGAACCGTAGGGATGGGGTTAATGCTTTGGGATAGAGCGGTGATGTTTGACACGTATATCCAGGACCTTACTATGTCATATGCTACTAACATGCTGCTTTACGAGTACATGAACAAAATAACCGATTTTAATCGCTTTTCTTTCATTCTCAGACTTCATCTGGTCGACGACCTTTGCAAGGCATTGCTAATTTCTTCTCCAATTTACGAGGCAAAAGCAGCAAGAAGACGGAGAATGGTCATGGACATGATTCGGACGGTACACAGCTTCCTCCGTTATCTCCTCAACCGAATTATCTGACGGCTTCTCCATTACCGACGGAAAGTAATCTAGTGAAATCTGAAAGCCATCCAGCGCTTGTATGTGCACAAGGAATTAAAGTTCTGTATCCAGTTCGTCCTGTTACCATCCAGCTATTGACGTAAGTGTTTTGTCTTATTTATGTCTTATTTAGTGGTCTCCGTGGCACAGTGGTTAAGTGCTTGGCCTAGCGATCTTTTGGTCCAGAGGTCGATCCCCGAAGGTGTCATTGGAAGTCGGCAGGAAGGGCATCCGCACTAAAAGTACTACAACGCTCCATAAGTCTGACTATGTCAGCACCGTCCAAGCCCCAAGTATGGGGAGTAGTGACGTAAAAGCTTCATTTCTTTTTTATGTCTTATTTAACATCAATCCACAAAAACCATTTTGCCACGTTACTGAGAGGTGCAATTTAGCTGTGAGAAGTCAATATAGAAATACGACTTATCGCTTTTGTTTGAGTTTGCAAGACTGGAGTCATCTAGATAGTCAATCTAGTTACAGTTACACATTTAGGCAGCTATCTTGGTCAATGTAGCTAGCCCATAGAGTAAGTAGATGTAGGTAGTGTCGACTCAAATAAGTGTCTGTATAGTGAAAATTTTTATATCAAAAGATTCAGTTTTTTGCGGAGATTACGTTTCCGTGGTCAAAAAATTATTTAGGCACTTTTGAAAAAAGTCAAAATTTGCCAATTTATATACCACCGAGATGACTCCTCTATATAAGAATTATGAAGCAAGTTGGATTTTAAAAGGAATGAACATCTGCTAACAAGCATCCTAATTAAGCGGAAATTAAGCTGATTATCAAAGGAATTTCATGAGTTGCATTATAATGCAAGTCTTCATAAAGACGTCGACATCATATTGTGCTTTCTTGGCTGAAGTTTCAAGTCTTTAATTCCATTTTCATCGTTATAATTAATTTTATGACTCAATCAAATCTGAATAGTAATGCGGACCCATTTACATCTTTTAAGCTTATTGTGATCATTGTCAGTGGATATTTTATTTTGCTCTTCCAGTAGCAGGTTATCCTGTGATATGATCACGCTCAAGAAAGTGCTATAAAGGCTATGTATTAAAGTGATCAATCAATCGCATGCTAAATTTTAGCAAACTATATTACCTCTCCACACAGGTTGACATGACACGGAGAGAACTTGTAAAATGCTTTTATTCCTTCTGTTTTCCTACCACGATCAGTCAAATCTAAAATTTTCCCGAAAGTGTAAAAATTTGCATATCTCACAGGTGATGTTGGATCTCATTCGAGTTCATCTAATAAAATCGAAACTGTATACACAAAAGGGATTTAATTATTGCTGAGTTTCTACTCTACCTAATATACTTACTCTATGAGCTAGAGCTTTATTTAGGCAGCAATCTTGGTCAATGCAGCTAGACCTTTAAAATGTTCGAGTTAATGAAACATGCTCTAGCTGCAAATTCTTGCCATATGTCGGTGTGTTGCAAATTGCTAAATCAAAATGGTTTTATTTTTCCGATGAATAAAAGAGAATTGAGAAATGAGAATAATCGCGAACCTTCATGAGGCTCAAGGTCAGGTGCCGGTACCTAACCTTAAACGTTTGCAGCAAGATTATCAAAACTATTGTCATCTACGGGAAGCAGCTATTATTTAAGTGCTGTGTCATGCCAAACTTGTGTCCAAGACGTGATTTTGTTTACGATTTGTATATCTGCTCTAGTCCTCTAACGAGATAGAGTGTCGAGTTTCTGTGGAGGTTATATACTGCATATGCAATAGTTTCTCTTTGTAACGAACTGACACTCTGCAACAGGGTGGCCGCACATACCCGAATATATCCGGATTTTGAATATTTTGATAGATGTAGCCGAATGATACCCAGATTTCGAAATGTCATGTTTTGCGTAGCTTCGGTTTTTACAACTTGTGATTTGATAAAATGATGATGATTTTCATGATTTGAGAAAATATGTCTCTGTCTTGAAATTTTCGTTATTTGACAGTGTCAATAGACTGTTTTTTCTGCTTTCCGCACAGCCTTAATTTTTCGTCATATTTTCTGGATATTACATATCATCATTGATTAGCGAGTGGAAAATTGGCAACAAATTGTACCTGTGTTCTAACTTCGGAATTTTTGTCACCAAAAATATACCCGAATTTTCTTTTCGTAGTCGTGCCATTTATTCCCTAGGCCTAGATTCAACGATTTAGAAATCTTGATGTAAAGTATAACCGTATCCTTTAGTTTTACCATTTGGTAACTATGCAAAGCCTCGATGGGCTATGCATAGGTAGTGTAATGCACTGTGCTGTACATACAATTTATGCATTCAAATCTCGAAATCTCCAGATTCCTCATAACAATTTAGAATAATATTACAAGTGCCAAAGGCCATGTAATATTTGAGCCACAAAAATGCGACAGAATAGAAAATTTTCAGGCCGACCCGGAGTACTCAGACGGATCCGCAGATCCCGATTCCACCCTGGTTTGGGCCATTCGGAGTATCAATGTCTAGTTACGATCCCTTGTAAGGCGAAACTCAGCGTCTACCTTAACTCCTGCCAAGGAATTTTTGTACGTAAATTGTTCAAGTCTCAAGACATCTTTCTATTCTGTAGCCATGCGAACTGGCAATCTTTATGTTCATCAGTCGCACGGCAGAGCAAGGATAAACAAACACAGCAGCCTGTTCAGCCTGTCATTCAAGATATTTTAGGCTTGCTTGGGACAGTCTGAGTAGCATTGGCGATTGACGAGCCCGTGTTGGGAGAAACGGAGTGGTTACTTGCACGGCTGTCAAGGAAGTGCTGTGTACAATTCTGAGGACATCTTTCTATTTTCTCATGTTTCTTGAACCGATGAAGCTTCTTCATATCGAGACAACGAAAAAGGGAAAAATATGATATTTTACTGCATATACAATGGAAACGTTAATGTATTACGAGTATGTAGGATTTCACTTACATTTGCTTATACTTATACTTACAACATTTAACGTCGATTGCTCCATCCATGTTGGGTACGACGGTTCGCTTGTCCGGCAGTTCTCCACTTTGCTCGGTCGCTTGCATCTTCCACACGGAGCCCGAGAACTCGAATGTCTTCTTTGATGTTATCGTTCCATGATTTCTTTGGACGTCCAACAGGTCGGCGACCACCCACTTGTAATTTCCGGTCGCGCTTCACCCACTGACAATCGTCTTTCCTCTCTACATGACCACACCATCTTAGGCGTTAAAATAATAAAATGAAAACAATTGCTATTTTATGAGCAATGTGTAATTCAATCATAATTAAATCAATGATTTTCAATTCGTCAGTATATCTGTGTAGGTTAAATCAGAGGAGAGCTTTATAACGTAATACATGTACTTAGGCTACTAATTTCAGTTATTGCAATAAAAAATCGTTTGCCACTAATACCGCACTTCTCATGGGTTCAATAGGATTTTTGGCCTTTATAAGAAGAATCGCTATGTCATCATGAAATGCCAATAATGCACTTCGTTTATGTGATTCTACTCATTTATTGAAACTTGGGATTGGGTTTTTGGGTTTTGACCCAAGTTTTGCTTGTATTGAGTATACACAATACAAGTTTCTGCCCAACTTTGATTTACACATATTGAATATTCTGTTTAAAAGGTGGTCTTGTTCATTTTGAGTATCGCGCTTGTGATGAGTTCAAAGTGTACTTCAATTAAGAATTTGTGTACTTCAGTATTTTAGCCAGATGTATCTACGCCAGAAGTGTCCAGAGAATGTTGATGTCCGTACCAAAATAATTCATTTGAAATGCATCCCGGAATTCAACGGAGAGGGACATAGGTTTTGCCTCTAATTGTAATTGGAATTGTACAACTGGAGTGTGGTATTACAATGCATTCTTTATTTGAGGTTGGAAGTTAGTATTGGGGATATTCTGTTGTCAAGGTAGCTATTCAGCTGATAATAGACAGCTTCAGAACAACTGCGATTTTTCACGTGCCGCAAACTGAATTATTTACATACGCTCCGCGTTTCTATATATATTTGAATCTGTTTCCGCTAGTCATGAACGATGCGAGTTAAATTGGTGATAATGACTTCTAGACTCTGGAGGCTGTGAAGAAGATTTTAGTGATTGCCATTAAACCTTGTTCAGTTGTAGGGAATAGATAAATCGATTTTGATGCAGCGCATATTGAGTCACTTCAAGTGTGAAACCGGAGTTGTAGGTAATGTATCGCTCATAATCATCACCAGTGAGAAAAAGGTGAATGATAATTCTGAGTCAGACATCAAATCACAGCTCATGGCACTTGCATGTAGTAGATTGGGTTCGGCAGATAAGTGTGATTAGGCCTTGGATTGCCAAATGAAAAATAGGTGCACGCACACTCGAAAGGTATATAATGCTACAAAAAGTGATAATCAGGAAAATATGACTTAGTCTGGCGGTGTGTTTAGATAAAATTGGAAAGAATGTGCTCCCGTAAACGAGTGTTTTCCATGAGGATTAGTTCATCACAAAAACTAAGTATTCCGTTTTATAGAGTGCAGTTGGACCCCTTTGGTCATTAGCATGTCATTTATACAACGGAGATTTTTTTGTTGCTCAGACTCAATTATTTTCCGCTCTTCATTCTTGCTTTGATCTTTCCCATTTACGAGTATATTTCACCCTTTCTTCCAATTTAGCTCACGGATAGCACTTGTCTTAAACGCAAAGGTTGTTGTGATCAGCAAGGGTTTTTTGACATCACACAATCGATTGTATCGGTAGCAATCCTCTCAGACATAGCCTTCGGGCGCCTGTGATTCGTCAGAGGATTGATTCGCGAGTGACTAACATCAGAAAACTGTCAAGATAAGGTTTGCACGAATTAAAAAAAATTGCACAAATTGTCAGACGCATGCATTTCTTTCCTCATAGCAAAGATACTCAGCAGCAGCAATTTAAAATAGATGAATGAAGCTTTAGCGTCACTACTCCCCATACTTTGGGCTTGGACGGTGCTGACATAGTCAGACTTATGGAGCGTTGTAGTACTTCCTGCCGACTTCCAATGACACCTTCGGGGTTCGACCTCTGGATCAAAAGATCGCTAGGCCAAGCACTAACCACTGTGCGACGGAGACCACAGTTGTGGATATTATTATCGATGGATCCGATTTTGAAGAGAAATCGCTGAAGAAACTTAGCACAGTGATGAAGGTGACAGCATCTCTTCTGCTGAAAAAGAGAAGCTGATTCGGATGAAGCAAAACTGCGGATCGAAGATGAACTTTCGAGCGGAGTATCAGAGATTGACTCTGAGAGCTAATTGGGTCAGATATTTGAATTATGCGTATTTATTCAAGAGTACTTGTATAAAACATGATCACAAACATGGCATAAACAATCTGTCAATGTTTAATATGTAATTAATTCATTCTGAACAACAGCGTATCAACTCGATCAGTAACAGAAGTAACAAAACTTGTGGGACTGAATGAGCAAAATCATGAATAAGCTGTAAATTTTTCCTTCAATTATTTGGTGTTCTTAATAAGTTCTTTAATTGTGCTCCCAGTAAAATGCACTTTCCAAAACTTGTAGTCTTTATTCTTAAAAAATAAACAGAGAATTCTAAAAGTTGTGGTGGATGACGATGAATGTCAAAGGTTGTAGATTTAAGTACTTCAGATGCATTTTATTTATGTTGAAGTATTTTAAATTAGATGGTTTGTGCTTGCATACTCGTACGTATTAAGAAGTTGTTCAATTTAAACACGCGCAAATTTCTGTCCCTTAATTCAGTTAAAATGAAGCGATTTCGAAAGACATGTAACCCAAAATGCTTTTAAATAGTTTCGATTTTTTTGTTAAAGGATTCAATGAAAAATAGCTCTTTCAAGAGCCAAATATTAATGATGATGCAGTTTTCAAACTTGCAAAAATAAAGGTCGTATTATCGTTCGTGATATGTGAAACAGATTCAGTCTGCTTAGCATGCTTCATCATCACATTACCAAGTATGATTACATGGATGTGTGTTTTCATAGGATTTCATAATTTTGATCATAAGCTACGATTACTTCTTCTGCAGTAGGCCTATAATTGTCGGAGTACTCAGTTCCCCAAGAGTTGGTTGTGCAGTCATAGAAGACAATCCTGTCGTCAACAGACCTCGAAATCTTGGCATCGGAAGCAGCATTTGTCCTTACATTTTACAGAAGGAAACTTAAACAGTTAGAGAGAAATTCCTACAGTATCTGCACTTAGATGCAATCAGTCTCATTTATCATGATTAGCATATCATGTAGAAAATGCCTTGAGCGTGCATTATAAAATAATTAGAAAATCTGGGAATAGGCCAAGTGTTTATATTGATAGAAAATATAAAAAATGTGCGAATTAGAAAAATTATTGCAAACTCCGATACGCATTTCATTGAACATCGGTCACTATCATCAGGGAGTATAAAAAGGATGATGACTTCATAGTTTTAACATGGTACAAATTGCATTTAGCAAAATAGTCTTATAAGACCACTGCATATGCGGGTTAAAGAGCACGTC
The DNA here is from genome assembly GCA_907163375.1 of Prostheceraeus crozeri. Taxonomy (NCBI): domain Eukaryota; kingdom Metazoa; phylum Platyhelminthes; order Polycladida; family Euryleptidae; genus Prostheceraeus; species Prostheceraeus crozeri. Next base: position 208,463 of record CAJQUW010004164.1, on the reverse strand, counting down.
ACCATCAATCGCTCATCTGTACATAGACACCTTCAGCAATGCGATAATAACACACGCAATATCAAAGTTGATATCATTGGCCGTGACAGTGATAATGTAAATCTCAGACTCCGTGAAGCTTTTTATATAGATAAGTCTAAGCCTGAGTTAAACAGCCGGGCTGAGATGGAAGACTACAGAGATTTCTTATTTTGCTAAATGCAATCTGTAGACCCTTCTCAATATCATTTTGAAAGTTGTACTAAGTTAAAACTATGAAGTCATCATCCTTTTTATACTCCCTGATGATATTGACCGGTGGTCAATGAAATACGTATCGGAGTTTGTAATAATTTTTCTAATTCGCACATTCTTTATATTTTCTATCAATATAAACACTTGGCATATTCCCAGATTTTCTAATTATTTTATGATTAGCATAGTATTTTGGTAATAAATTAAATGCGCTGCGGATACTTTCATAGTGAATAGAACAAAGTTTCAGTAGGCAGGAATCAGGCAGCAGCAGAAAAAAATAATATATACGTATGTTAATGTTGGTTGGAAAGCACTGCCAACTGTAAAGTTTTCCATTTTCGTGATGCATTATTGAGTAAGAGTAAATTGCTTACTTACTTAAACTTATACCATTTAACGTCGATTGCTCCATCCATGTTGGGTACGACGGTTCGCTTGTCCGGCAGTTCTCCACTTTGCTCGGTCGCTTGCATCTTCCACACGGAGCCCGAGCACTCGAATGTCTTCTTTGATGTTATCGTTCCATGATTTCTTTGGACGTCCAACAGGTCGGCGACCACCCACTTGCAATTTCCGGTCGCGCTTCACCCACTCACAATCGTCTTTCCTCTCTACATGACCACACCATCTTAGGCGTCGTCTTCTTTTAGAGTCACCCATAGGCTCCAGGCACATTCTTCTTAAGCTCTTCATTGGAAATGTGGTCGGGAGAGGAGACTCCGCACGTGAAATGGACCATCTTCATTTAAATGGCTCATGTCTCACTTGCATAGAATATGCTGGTGCGCACACATAACTTATAGATGACTGCCTTCATTGAAAGTGCAGTTGCTCTAGATGTCAAAAAAGTAGCCATTTTACGAAACCGGCACCAACCGCACCGGATCCTCGCTCTGACAGCTGCACTTGCTCCCCCGCCAGCATCAATGACATCACCGAGGTAACGGAAAGTATTCACTAATTCGTAGCTTTCCTCATCAACCGTGAAAAGATCACCGTTTAATTAGTTAAATTAATTTCACTAAACAACTAATCACGTTAAGTATCACAGATAAAATGCGAGATGTATCTACAAACAACTTTTTTATAATTCATTTCAAGATTTCTTGACTTTCTTTAATTATTTTTACTATCACAAAAACTCTCGCAGCTCGCAGTAGCTAAAGCTCTAAAGCTCGCAGTAGTTCGATTTGACCACTTGGTGAGATACACAGAATGCGACTGCCATCGTATGTGTATAAGTAGTGTATCGCTTTTGAAGGAGAATTTTTTGTGAAACTAAATATTTAACTGTCATTTTAGCTATCTCAATTTAACAATATGGAATCGCATCATCGTTCCGTCATTCCATGTTCTAGGTCAACAACATTGATCCTTAAATCAACAGAAATGTCTAAAGTTCACCCTGTGATGGATTTTTTGGACGCTGTCTGCCACTGCTACAGCAGCATCATTCAAGCGAGCCGCTTCTTCTGTTGCTTCTTTCCGCTCAGCTTGCTGTTGAAATTATCGAATAAAAGGATTTAAAATTACTGTTGAAAATATCGAATGAAGGATCTTGAGTATTTGTCATTTCTGCATCTGTCAATGTCAGTAAATTAATTCGAGTGTGACACAAAAATGAGAGGTAGCGACGCATAGCGTGTCTCTAGCAAATAGTCTTAATCAACAAAATGAAAGCGTCCGTTATTTTCAACCTTATAATCACGAAGGAGTCAAACTACTGCAAAGATAAAAGCAAGCTTGTCGGAATGAAAGAAGAATTCTGTTTTTACCAATACTGGCCAGTTTGTGTAATTTACTTGAGTATTGTTTCTTCCAATTCCTTTTTCTGGTGAAGCACTGATGCTTCATTTCAAAAGATGAGTGAGTCGAATTATCGATCTTTCCTGCTGAAGTCAGTTGTATTTCTGAAGAATGAAATGACACACGGTAGTGTTAATTACTAAGTGCTAACGATTTGATGCTGATTGCTTGTCTTCAGGGAAAGCTTCTACTCTCCATTAAGATTAACTGAGATAAGAAAATGTATGCATTTACTGTCGATTTAGAGCCTTATATTTTGACTTCTTCTAATATTTTTCTCATTCTTTTATTCTTAGTGGGAAGATGCTAGCTGCTACTTTGAATGTTCTATTCTACACTTCGTTTTTAACTTTTAAGGAAAACAGTCAAAAGTAGTCAAGAATCATCCAAACTGTGTCACTGATCGCATGATGTGATTGCGAGGTGGGTCCAGGCCCGTCCTTCTCAATGGATCATGTTTATGATTAGACTCCAGCCCTTTACCTGCTGTTTTCTAATCCATGTTACCAGCCACTGAGCTACGGAATCACCACTGAATGTTTAGTCGAATACATAGATAATGAAATGTTACTGAGCCATATTCCACGCTAATGTCAACCAAGAGGTCAAATTTCAAAGTATGATCGATCACATTGAATAGTGCACCATTCGATTAGGGATATTCTATGGTTTCAGAATTTCTAAAACTGTCATCAAAATATGCGATGTAAACGATTTTTTTCTGCTTTTCTATCTCATTTTCTTCAACAAACGGCCTATTTGGAGTGACATTTTGAAAATTCTTTTGTTTGTGCTATTTTTATGATTAAATTTTGAATTTTCTAATTCAAATCGACTCTTTGACAGTATCAACGTCAGTCCTAGTGGTATAGATGAAAAAAATCCTTTTATGTATTAGGGAAAATTCAGTTTGATCTGGCAATAGGTTCTATGGTGTCACGCCACTGAGATTTTTAGCTTCAAGTTAATATTGCATCCAAAGTAAAGCTCATGCGGGCATCTCATGCAAGATTCTCCGTCACAATCATGCTCTTAACAAAATGCGTCATGTAAAAAAATCTTTCATGTTCTTGTGTATGAGTTGAAGTCTCAGTGGCGTGGCACCTTTCCATAACTTTAGGAAAATTATCTGAAATATTCAGGAGCATTTCAGGAATAATTTTTTTTTTATTTCGTGCTAAGAAAATGCATTACTACTAGAATCAGAACATTGCCAAGATGTGAAGAGAAGTGATTCTATATTTAAAAGATTAAAGGAAAAAGCAATTTGTGTTGTTGAAATATCATGTGCTATTTGTGAATTTTCACTAAAGATCTAAAATGTTGGTATACCCTAATATACATGCTTACTCTGCTCTTACTGAATTTAACATCAAAACGTTATCAACAATTTTATGTCATCCTCGCCAATTACTGTGATGTGAAATTAGGGTTTAAAACATTGCATGTTCTAAAATCATATTTTAGAAAATGGTTTTATAGAGCATGCCCCAGAACACCGTTTTAAGCACTATGTTTAGAGGCGTGATTTGAAAAACGTGTTTAAGATCAAAGTGTTGCAACATGTCTATGACATTAGAAATGCTCTTTCTAAGAAGCGCGGTTTATAATGAGCTTTTAAAACAAGGTTCTGAAACAATGTACCGGTATAGTGCACTATTATTAATCGATGTTTAAAAACTGGTCTTGAAAACTTATTGATCTGAGATGCCTTATCTGATTTAGAGTCGTACAACATGAGTTCATTGTGTTTTACGTTAATGTGTTTTAGAGGTAGTAAATATTGTAACAATGTAATTATTAGAGAACATCAAAGCCATCAAAATGCCCTTCAAAAGACACGTATGAGCGCCAGTGAAATGCAATCAAAGCTGCTTATAAGGTTGCATAAATAAATCTTCTGGAAATTCTGTTGTATGTCACAATTCAGAGATGCAAAAAGACATGCTTTTTATTATTTTCTAATCAAAAGCCCTATTTAAGACATGGTTTTATAAAATAAAAGATCAAAAGGCATTTAAGAATAGAAAAAAGTCAGAATGCATTGTTCCTTCTTCTCGAGAACGAAGTTAGCATAAAGTAAAAAATTCTTCAGTGGTATAGTTCTCTTCGAAATTTCTTTATTGGCAAGCTTTCGGGTGAACTTGTCGTGCCTGAGGAAGGGTGGATCACCCGAAAGCTTGCCAATAAAGAAATTTCGAAGAGAACTATACCACTGAAGAATTTTTTACTTTATGTTTTATATTGTTTTTCTAATAAAAAAGCTCGTTTTGAAGCATGGTTTTAAAATCGAAAGATTTTTTATATTTTCTTTTCCGAGATCCACGTTTAATTTTCATGAATTTGGCGACTATATAGACCATTGCCAACGTAGAATACGGTTGTAGAAGAACCTTTGTTTGTCTAAATAATTAATTGAAAGAAACTATGGCAACTCAGAATGGCTACAATATTCTATACTGCTGTTATCATAAACTGAGATTGTATTATCATCATTTCAGTGAACAACAAACCAAAGCTCTTGGGAGTGGAGATTGGACAGAGTTAATTAAATTCTTTGCTCAAACGTTCAGCTCCTTTCTGGAGACAAATGCTGTGTTCAAGCGTGATGTGAACAAGGAGTATCGCTCAATTGAAGACAGTGGAATCAAATATGACCTTCTGGCAGCGGTTTATGATATCCTGAAATCAATGGTAAGTTAATAATAGATGTCAACATAGCAAGCTGCAGTCAACACGATGGAATATTCATCCTTTGATAGACATGAAAAAAATGTTCAGTTGTTCAGTGTGCAGAATGCCAACTGTTTTTACACTAGGAAGTAAATAAGTACGCTAGCCGAATAGTTGAAACACTAAAAAGTGCTGAAATTTTGTTTTGCTTATAGATTGAATGTCAGGTTGGCGTTGATTCTCAATATCTGGGCGAAGCAATAACACGAATTCATCATAGAATGAACGAACATGTTCAACGAGACTCAGTCATAGCAGTCATAGATACATCATATAGATAGTTAAGGCTTACATGTACATTGTGCATATATGTAGCAAGAAAGTAAATGGACATTTTGAAAGAGAATGTTAAGTAAGAAATAATCCGGTGCTTGAATTATATTTACTTTGAAACTTCTCTTTGTCGCACACGTGGATTAAATAGGATTCTTTTTAATCTTCTTGACTCTTTCCAACCGTCTCGCATTTGAATGATATAATGAGATGAATAAGATGGTTATTAAAGGAGAGCTATATCCATGAAAATAAAGAACTACAATCAAAAAGAACTATTTCCCATCAAGAACAATGTAAATCTGAGGTGCTAAAATTTGTGAAAATGTTTTCGGATAGTTTAATCTTTACATCTATCTGGTCTGAATGATTGTACCATCGATAATGTTTTCAACAAGAGATTATCGATTTTGTTGCTAGCTAGTTTTTCATCGAAGATCAAAGAGCCACTTTTATTCCGACCATTATTGTTCTGATGGTGATTCATATCTTCAATAGTGCCTCTTCTTTTCAGCTTGCTGAGTGTTCGCCTACCGTGTCTGATTTTCCCTTTAATTGAATTCTGTGCGCACTAAATGACCTCAGCTGAAGATGATGTTTGAGAAGATTTATCTAGTTTTCTCTTGATCAATTTTACTCAGGATTTCGGAGACAGTGTGAGAATTGAGTTATCATGCATGAAATCGTCGCTGTCGACGTTATAGGCATACCGTTGCTGTGGCCATAGAGTATTTATATTTAGGTAGAGTGGTAACTCAGCATTTATTAAATCCCCAATGTGCATACACTTTCGATTTTATTAAATTAACTCGAGGTGAATACAGTTGGCATTGTTTCCTAATGTGAGAAATGCACATTTGTCCAGTTTTGAAGAAGTTGCAACGGAATTGACTGATCATGATAGTAGAATGCAGAATAAAATGATATTATTTTACAGATCCTCCGTATCATGGCAGCCTTGGAGATTTATTGTTTGTTAAATTAGCAACTCGATGACTTGCTATTGCCTTTATGCTGAACCTCAAGAGAATCTTCTTAAGCGTGATCATATCATGAGCAACCTGCCACTGTTATAGCAAAATAACATCATCAAAGAGAATGATTTCAATTAACCTTGAAAGATTAAATGGATCCACATCACTTTTCAGATTCAAGAAGTGAAACACAAATTTAGTGAATCATAAATTCATGACGATGAAAGTTGAATTAAAAACATGAAATATGTCACGACAGCTTAATAAGACCTCAACTTTTTCATGAAGACTTCCATTATAATGCCGCTCATGAAATTTCCTTGATCATCAGCATAATTTCCGCTTAGTTACGATGCTTGTTACCAAATATTCATTCCTTTTGATATCCAACTTGTTTCACACTACTTTTAAAGGGGCGTCATGTCGGTAGTATTTAAATTGGCAAAGATTTAGCTTTCAAAACTGCTCAAATGATTTTTTTGGACCACGGGAGCCCAATCTCCGCAAAAAACTGAATTTTTTCATATAAAAATTTTCACTGCATACTGATACTATTTTTTGAGTCGACACTCTACCTATATATTATATCCCTACTCTATGGCTGTGGCATTGTGGTCCAATATTGGTCGGCTAAACCGAAGACTTTTGAAATAAGCACATTCTACATTCTTGTTAAACACTCAGCACAAAAACAGTGAGAGTGACAACTCGGCCACATGGAAGAAGAGCTTCTCTCCTAATGTGCTTTCGAGAATAAACGGAGTTTATTGATTTATCAATTTATTTCCACTAATCTCTATATAGCCTTCCTTTTAAGGTCGTCTGTCCAGGGAAGCCTAAATGATAACACTAGATTGCAACACATGAATAGTTGTGTATTGTTGAAGAGCCTCCAGAATTCATAGCGATTTCTTAGACATAGAGGTCAGCCCTAGCCCTGTGTATTGGTGAATTTCAGAGCAGCAATAATGCTCTATTAATTTAACATTTTGTTATTAATTTCTCAGATAATGAAGAGGTCAGATGAATTTCTCTGACCTCTGTCCCTGAGAAATATACGTATTGTATATACGTATATATATAATACTTCGTATATACGTATATACAATACGTACAATACGTACAATATAAATATATTGTATTGTAATTTGTATATACGTATTTTATCTTTAGTTGTGCGCTATAATTCATTTTAACACAAAAGTCATGGTTAACATGAATTACAGATATGAAAACGATTATCACCTGTTTGATATATGCATTTATATTGTTTATGTTAAATGCCGTAGATTTTTCACACCTAGGAATATCCCTTGTTATTGTGCCTTCGGTATTGATACCATCCTTCGACTTGTTGTAATGTATCAAGGAGGATTTCCTGAGTTTTCTAAAGTTGGATTTTGGATTCCCATCGATACTGCATTTTAAGCAAACATTCGAGCATCACAACATTTTTCGTAAGTTTTGCGAATTTTTGGCGTTACCATGTTACGACAATATACACGGTGGGCTAAGTAACCAATTAAGAGTGTTTTCAGCAAGTTTTTTTACCATGCCTTATAACTGTATGTTTTGTGAACTTTATTCAACATCTCGCGTCGTAATATACTTCCTACTTCGAGAAGCAGAACACGCTTTCAAACCGCGGTTGACGCGTTCACACCAATAATGAATTTGAAAAGGAGAAACACTATCCTCGAAATTGATTAAATATTTGTGTTTGAGATTTTCTACTGAAAGCAAAGTATAATTTGTGACTTCTATACTTCGCCCGTTTTATTTTACGAATGCTCGAATGAGTGCTATCTCTAAACGAAAACAGTGTGCAATGGACTAAAGACAGACACGACTACTCCATTTTTGAGGCAAGGACGCATAATATCCAGATGTAAGATAGCTCATTTGACACACCTCGTGTTGTTTCCGAAAGATATATGAGTTAGTTTAATCTCTTTATTTTTATATACAACCGTAATTTAGAAATATTGCATCAATTAAATATTTCGCTTATAATTTCAGCCCCAAGATAAACATCGTCCGATCTACAAATCTATTATAAACAGCCTTCTCCAGAAGAAGCAGTAAGAAAGCGGTTTCGAATTCTATCAGTCGATGCAAGATGTCATCTACAAGTCATTTTCATTTCAGGAATCTCACAAACAAAGATGATCTCCGAGCATATCTCATTTTACTACAGGTAAGCCTATCAGTCGTCCTAAATTCTCGTATAATGCATGCGACATATAATGTGACCTATACTGTGGACGCATATCACTAAATTACAATCACACTTTGATTACAATTACTTGAAAACACGACAACGCTACAAAGCGCGAAGATCCCTGAAGGAAGATAGAGAAGTTTTAAAGTAACAATTAAAGTCAAGCCAACACCCCTATGGAATTCCTAGTGATTAAATGCCTTCGAAATATATACGAAACTCGTATTTAAAACTTGATTTCGAATCAGTCATGGTTTATTGAGAAGGAAAAAATTCTAGATAACCACAGACAGAAATACAATTATGTACAAAGATTTGCATGTATAAGATATATATATATATATATAACTGAAATTAAAAAAAATTATCTCTGGACCGTGATGGCTCGACCTCTGGACCGTGAGATCGCTAGGCCAAGCACTTAACTACTGTGCCATGAAGACCACCGGATATAACCGAAATCAAAAACTGAATTATTTAACACCACAGGAAAAGCAACAAGTATGCAGGGAGTCATAAGGGAGGAACTCTGTGGCGGCAAGAAGCAAGTTTTGTACCCCTAACCTCCAACCCATGACTCATGACGAGGTTAGACTGACCAAATCGAATGAAGGATTGCGAAGGCTTTAACATGAAGAAGCATGGAGAGTAGCGCAAACTAATGTAGACCTGCATCAACAACACATCTATCATACAATCCATTGATGCAGGGGATCGGATGAGGTGAAAGCATCCAAGTTTGCAGGCGAGAATCGAATTCTTACTAAATTATGCTACGCAAGGATTCATATGTGAATTTACCAGGCTTGCCGTGGGAATTGATTTTGAATTCCCATTCCCATCCCATTCCAACGGTATTTTTGATGGGAATCCCATGGGAATTCCCATTCCCACGGGATTTTTCAGTATTTCCCATCAGAATTCCCATGGCTCATTACTCTTCCTATATGCGGTTTATGGTTCTCTTCTTTCGGACTACAAGTCGATTAACGGATTTTCGTAATTGAACTGATGAGATTAAGCGCTTTTAGTTGACCTATCTTTTGGATGAAAAGTATTGGCATATCAATCTATCTTATTTTGTAATTTCCAAAAATTGCAAGTTCTTACTAATTATCAAAAATATCTATTATTTTGTTTCAGGGATTAGTCAATCAATAAAGACGACTTCATCGAAATAGTCTTCGATTACATATAGGTCTATACATACACATATTCGCATGTCTATTCACTCTGATTCACTTCATGCGGTGCCGTACTTGTGATGAACATGGCAAACTTCTAGCTCATCGCAATATCATATTTAAGTTTACAATACAAGTACAGTGCCTGTATACAAGCAATGAAGTCAATACTTCGCCTACTGATATTTCTATAACTTATCAACAGAAAACAACTACTGATTTATGAATATGTGATAATACGCTCGCTCGCATCCCATGTACTTAGGTACGGTGTAATTCCAATTCTATCTAACTTTGATGATAAAGCCACAAATGCAAAAAGACAAATTTAAATTCGAGGAACAAACGTTCATTGAAAATTTGTCGAAGGATTGACAAACGTTGCTGCTAAAAAGGCATCAAACATTAAAAAATGTCAATGGATTGATGAAAGCTACATATTATAAAAACTCTCCAATGTAGGCCCTATTATGCATAAAGGCCTACGAATGACAGTACTGCAATCTAAGAATAGCAGATCTTCAATAAATTATCAATGGACTAACAACCGTTACTTTGAGACCCGCGTGATGCCGAATGAAGACCATCGATGGATTAACAAGTGTCACTTTGAAAACCATCAAGGCGAAAGCAATATCAATGGATTAACAAACAAAATGCGGGTATAAAAACAATCATGAGAATAGCAGATACTGAAGTAAAAAGTCAATGGATTAACAAACGCAAAACGCTACCATGCGGCAATGAAGGCTATCAAGAGAATAGCTGATGCTCTAGAAAAATATCAATGGATTAACAAACGTTTCTACGGGTATGAAAATCTAGAGAATAGCCGATGCACTAGAAAAATGTCAATGGATTAACAAACGTTGTTATGAGATATATCAAATGAATAACAAATGTTCATGCAAACCTAGGAACTGAATTATAATACAGTCTCTAACTTACAAGCATATTTTGTGTAAATCATAGCGCTGAGCTTGTCAGGCTTGAGCCTTTTTCGAAGCTTTGATAAGAGAATCCCCGCCTCGCTGAATAGTCTTTCTAAAGAAGCCGATGACACTGGGGTGGAAAAAAGAATTTTTGCACACTTTGACAAAAGTCTCATTTGTGATCCTTTAGTCCGGGAGCTAGCGTGAAGATGTGCAGGGAACGAGGTAGTACATAAAACTTTCACATAGCATAGTACACCTTTAACCTACTGCAAAACTTCGCGTCTGCCGGATCAGATCATTTGCTTTTAAGAAATAGAGAGGATGACACAATCCTATGTATTTCCAGTGGTAAAATTGTGACATTTAAGGTGCTGACTCCATTTTTTTTCGAATTTTTGCTCATAAAAGTTACACAAATTGATATTTTGTTGAACTGGTTATTATAGAATTTCAAATGAGTTATCATTCAGTGACAGAGGATGAAGTAAAGTGTACAAACAGACACCTTTCGTTGGTGTAACTGCAAATTTTAACAGAGAAATTTCAGGAAAATTGTTGATATACTTTAACGAAAAGTGTCTGTTTGTACACTTTACTTCATCCTCTGTCACTGAATGATAACTCATTTGAAAGATCATGATCTGTAGATGATTTCTATAATAACCAGTTCAACAAAATATCAATTTGTGTAACTTTTATGAGCAAAAATTCGAAAAAATGGAGTCAACACCTTAAATGTCACAATTTTACCAATGGAAATACATAGGATTGTGTTATCCTCTCTATTTCTGAAAAGCAAATGATCTGATCCGGCAGACGCGAAGTTTTGCAGTAGGCTAGAAGCGTACTATGCTATGTGAAAGTTTTATGTACTACCTCGTTCCCTGCACAACTTCACGCTAGCTCCCGGACTATGGTCTCAAAAAGCAACATTGTTGTTCAACAAGTTGTTCATGAAGCGAAGTCTTCATGCGCTTTGGGCGTGGAGCAAACAATGTCTCAAACGGATCGCTGGATGTGGAGGGCTCACGTTCCTGGTTATCACTGACTTTGTCCGTGGGAATATCAGATATATGCATTGAATCAAGCAGCTGATTCAAATAGTTCACAACACTCGATTTGAATCCTTGCATCTCCTGCTCCCATTCATTCATGAACACCTGCAATTCTCGGGTCTTTTTGCTAGAATATCTAAGAGTTTTCACCTTATCCAAAGCCGTGTTACAGACATCAATGCCTGACAAATAACAAGCCGCTTTTGCAAATGATGAACCACAATATGGCCACAGCTTCTTTCTCATCTGGTTTCGTAGAAGGCAGCAAGTCTCCCGAGCGATGGCAGGCACTTCTTCACTAATCTGCATTCGGAACAAGTGAATATCCATAGTAAGATAGTTCAGGTAAGATAGATGAGAAGTTGACTCATCAACCTCAACTCTGTCAAAGAAGCACTTGACGGCTTCCATAATATCCAACAGAGATTTCAGTGAAGGTAAAGGTGGCAAATTGTCAGATACATGACAGTCTTCTTCTGACAGAAATACAGTGTAGTTGTCCACCGCAGATCGAAGTCGAGAATGTTGAAAGCGCCATGTGCGAGTCGTGCTTTTATCAGGAATAGCACGCTTCAGTCGCTTCGCATTTTGGTCGCGTACATGGCACTACTGCAGTTTAGTGCACCCTCTATGAAAGAGACGGAAACGCGCCTACTGCAGTTTAGTGAACCCTAAAACAACGGGGCATTCTCCCGCAAACGATGACTGCGCACATTACACCGAAGCGCGCGCTCGGTGTAATGTGCGAAGACGAAGACACAAAAGACACTCATTTATAACTATAGGGAAGAACGAACGGCATTCATTCTGTTGATTAAATCATGTTGTTCTCACATTTTAGGGTGCACTAAACTGCAGTAGGGGTAAAAGAGGGTGCACTAAACTGCAGTAGTGCCCGCGTACATTATAGAAAGATTCCGCAGAAGTCAGATTAGACAGCATGCCACTTAGTAATTCTGGTGGAGACTTCTCGAAAACGTCTTTGACACAAGTCGACAAGGCATGTTCGGTACAACCAATTCTACCACCCAAGTTCAGCGTCGTTGGATAACGGCCATCGAACGCTGCGACCATTTTCGGTTCGTTGTCACTAACTATAAAGATGGGTTGAGAGAGCTCACCCTGTTTTTCATCTCGGTGACTTAATGCATTCTTCGAGAATTTTGAAAGTGAACGAAGCGTCGTGTGGTACATCATCCAAATCACAAATCTTAAGTGGATAATTGAACTAACGCCAATCTTTATCGAGTCCACAAGCAACAATAGGAAAAAATAAGAAAGTCGATGTTCATGTCTTCCACACCAAAAATCAATCATGCATGATACACCAGCATCCGGATCGTTGAGACTGTTTCTAAAATGATGTTGCAACTTCGCATGGGATTGCTATCCCTCAGTCATTAACCCCGCCGATGAAATGTAAGTTCGTCCGATGGAATAGTCATTGATCTTGTTGTTTCTGTGCGTTACCGAGGAAGCGAAGTTTGCGCAAGAAGATGCAATTTGAGCCATGGCGTTGATGGATACAGTCGGATGGGCACAAACAAGAGTAGTGAAAACTGTGCCCTACTTGCCACGGATAGGTACATGGATAGGTACATGTAAAGTTTAGTGTTATCAATAGGTACATGGATAGGTACATGTAAAGTTTAGTGTTGTCAATAGGAACATGGATAGGTACATGGATAGGTACATGTATACTTTAGTTATCGATAGGCACATGGATAGGTACATGTATAATTCAGTGTTATGAATAAGAACTTGTATGAGATCTGTTTTACTGGATAGGTACATGTGTTTGGTACACTGTGTTTCGGAACGTCTATGATCGAACTTGTGTGGTTTGGTTCTGAGCACTTGGGTACGTACCGATAGACGTCCGTTGTTTGATTTTGAATGGGTTTGCTCAATTGCGACTATTGTGACTATTGCAACCATTGTAATCAAGATGACACATTGATTTTCCTTTTACGTAGACAAACTATGCTATAAATATGAGATAGTTTTTGATGGCATACATAATGATGACTAGTATCCCAACGTCGTGGGTTGTCGCAAGAGACCTTGGATATTCGTTCAAAGCCATAGAAACTGTAACAAATCTCAGTGAAAATATCAACGCTGGTGATTTAGTTGATCGACTAATGGATCTAGATGAGCATGCTATGAATCACAATTTGGATCGTAGGTGGATAGAGGATTTCTCCATGCTACACTGCAATGATAGTGAAATTAGGAGGATCAAATTGGAACGATATGGAAAGAAGGAGACATCTGACAGTGTTTTAATAAAAAGTTCTCCCAATAAAAGTGACTTCAGAAGGAAATTAGAACAAGAGACATTTAAATTATTATGTGAACGGAACTGCGTTAAATGTTTTAAACAGGAACGATCCCTTCTCTTTTTGCCATGTTGTCATAGCGTTATGTGTTCTACATGTTATGTACCCTTTGAAACTTCATCTTGTCCCCTTTGCGATGAAGAAATATCTTCAACAGTCACTGTATATCGTACATGATGAGTCATCATGCAGGTCTGTGATTGGTCACTATTGTGTCTTTGTGTGACTTTTCTATATAAGGAGGACATTGTACCGTTCTATTTCAAGCATAATTTGAGGCTAATACAATGTCAATCAGCATGTCGTTCACTACCAACATTCCCATTTCAATAATTTACCGAAGTCAACTCTTCACGGGCAATATATTTTATTCTGCCGTGAATATAACTGGCTATAAAGCGGATTTGGTGGATCTGATGGAGGAAATAGTGAAGTATTTCCGCTGCGGAGAGGACGTTGTGGTGCAGAGAATGTTGATGATAGTCGTGAACAACGCTCTTACACGAGTTGCAAGATTCTGGCTCAACGAAGTATTTCGCCCACTATCTCAAACGGAGATTGTACCGGAATACTCTCGCTGTTGGTGCAGCAGTATCCAACGGAAACTCAACACATGTCTCCATGACATTATCATCTCCAGCTACTATGATGAGAAGGGTGAGAAGTGCAAACTGGACTTGTTCAGTGGACCGCCATCAGTAAGCATCAATGTGGCTGCTCAAGGACATTCTGAGGTGATCAGTTTGCGGGCATACTATGCCAATATTTTAAAGACTTTCCATTTAAAGCCTTGCTGTATGTGCTGTCCTATTTCAAAACATCTAATGAAAGACATTGAGCAGCTCATAACTGCTACAAATGAGACTCTAGCCGATGTGAGTGTATATCAGTTTCCCTCTACAACTTGCTAAGTGTTTTATGTAATTTTATATGTACCAGCAACAAACTCTGTGTGAATGCTTGTAAACTTTTGTATATAATGTTGTAAGTACTAAGCAAAAATTGTAATTGTATTATCTATTTCCATATTAGAATAAAAATGTCTGTAAAACGGAAGGCATCTTCTCGTCAATCGAAACGGTCCTTCAAACCTTCAAGTCAGTTTAAAAAGGCGTTGCGAAAGTTAAACAGGATACATGATAATAAGAAGAAGTGTAAATTGATTCAAAATTCAAGTGATGATTTCATTCGTGATTTAGCTTTTGCAATACACAAATGTCTACCTATTTACAAGCCTCTGTTGAATGCTGGCTCTTTGAATAGCATAAAAAAGTTTTCAAATCCAAGGAGTAGTGATAAGAAAAGGCGAAACTTAATTCAGCGCGGTGGTGGTGGGTTTCTAAGTATGTTAAATGATATTGGAAACAGTATTAATGGTGTAATCAATAGTCCGCTTGGAAGGATTGCAGCAACTGCTGCAATGTTAATATAAGGTTAGCGAATCATAAAGTGACACGTCATCACTTTGATTGATGAGTCATATATAGGTGTATATAAGGAAGACGCTTTAATGATATTTTACCACTTTCAAGTGACAATTCATTTGCGCTGGTTGAAAGCTCCGAATTAGTACTTGTTGAAACATGACTCAGAAAATGTATACAATCAGAGAGGAAGGTGACGCTTTTGAGCAAGATCTCTTGAAGCTTCGTCCGACACGAAAGGTGCAAGGGATTGGAAATACGTTCTACTTTCAAACCTTGAATTATGGTGATGATGGCTTTTATCTTCAAGTTCCATTCTTCCACAGTAATGGTATGTCTACATCAGGGTATAGCAATATGAGACAAATGCGAGTGACTTTTCCAAAATGGCAACAGGTGATTCTTAAAACTATTGACTCTTTCGCGAAAGAATGTGTTGAGCTGCCTGAAAGTGCTCCCACTCATTGGAGAAAGGCATTAGAGGAAGGAGTTGGTTATAAGGAATTGCCGGAATTCGATACACTGTTTTTAAAACTATCTGATCATTTTCAAGCATTCGATCTCTTTACAAACGCGATGGAATGTGAGGATCTCAAACGGGGCCGCTATATGGGCTTAGTTCACGTTACCGGACTTTATATTGGCTCACATGGTTCGACTGGTAAAGTCGCATCTTTACAAATGAAGGTTCTTCAACTAGTCTATGAACCACTACCAATTGATAAATGTTTAATTAACATTGATAAGACTGCTTCAAGTGATGGGAAGGAAGAGAGCAAAAAGCGAGGTCGGAAATCTAAAGATGGGAATCCTAAATTGAAGTTGAAGCGCCAAGATGCTGACTTGAAAACTTTCTATAATCCTAATTGTGATGAGGAAACACAAATGTTTTAATTTGTAAATGTTTTAATTTGTAAATGTAACTTGAAAGTTTCTATTCTGAATGTAAATAAACTTGATCTGGAACATGTGTCTGTTTTGTTGTTCTAAGCAAAATTAGCGGGATGATGAGTTTAATGTTAATGGAATTATAAGATGACAGATTTTCGTCTATTCACTGATCGCACAATGTGTGTCGCTGGACCAAGTCAGTCCGGTAAAACTACATTTGTAACTGAATTGCTACAATATAGAAATGAAATGTTTAACAAGGAAATTAAGAGAGTCAAATGGTATTATGGAATATTTCAACCACAACTACATTCTGCACTTCGCCAGAAAGGTTATGAGGTGAAGCAAGGGTTGCCATCAACTGAGGATATCAAAGCAGGTGACTTACTAGTATTAGATGATCTATTACGAGAAAGCAAATCTTCAAAGGATGTAACTGAAATGTTCATTCAAACTGCACATCATAGGGAAGCTTTTATTATCTACATCACCCAAAACATCTTCGATGGAGGGAAAGAGCAAAGAACTAGAAGTTTGAATACACATTATTTGGCAATATTTAAAAATCCAAGAGATAGCAGTCAGATACATCATCTCAGTAGACAGATATTACCTCAACAACCTAAAGTACTTTCAAAAATATATGAAGATGTAACAAAGAAACCACATGGTTATCTATTTATTGATCTAACCCAGGAATGTCCGGAACGACTTCGATTTCGAACAAATATCATACCTAATTCCGCTGAACCAATGACAGTTTTCTCGGTTCACAGTTAGTTTTAAGCAATGTACTTTGTTGCCTTATTATTTTCAAACATGTCGTATTCAAAGATGGTAGTCATTCCTCAAGAGGAGTATGTACAATTGACTACATTACAAAGTGCACAGGAAGTCAAAAATATAGATCAACCTATTACGAATCAACTTAAGGAACTAACACAAAAGGATATGGAAATTCAGAAGATTAAGGATCCCTATCGACGAATGCAGTTAGCAGCTGAAAACATTGACGAGAGGCGACAGATTCGTGACAAGTTGCGACGATTTATAACCTTGTCAACACCTCGACCATATCGTGTGCGCGCTGAGCGATTATTTGACTTCATTGATCCACATGTGAAGTTCAATGAGAGAGGGGAGATAATAGATGAAACAACTGGTGATGTTATTAGAAATAGTCACATAGATGACCTTCTACAATATGCTGTCAGAGATGTAAGGCGAAAACTAGGTGCACCACAAGGGTGGACATATTTTCAGAAAATTTTATCTGATCAAAATGTACCTCACAATATTATTGGATGACCGACTGTGAATGAATTGGATAAGGGTCACTTACAAGATGGATCAAAGAGTAAAACACCCACGATGGCGGTCAAGCGAGAGCTTGCAGATCCCGATGATCTGCAACCAAAAAGAGCTACTAGGCGCTCAATGCGTGTTGCGAAGGAGTATAGTAAATATTAAGCAAATATGAATTAAGCCTTGCCTCTCTCATATCATGTCGTTACAAAAATTTTGCTGTTGTTTGAAATCTGCGCTCGAAGGCAAAGGAGAAGAGGGCATAGAGGTTGATATCAATTGTGTTAGCAGTTGCTGTGCGAGTAATACGCGTGCAAATCAGAACAAAGACGATGAGTACAGCAGTGAAACTCAGAAAGATTTATTACGACTTAAATCATCCCGCAAGTTTCAGTCGTCCGGAGGTTCTAGCTCGTGCAGCAGGTGTGGGAATAGAGAAAGTCAAGAAGTGGTTGAGGAGTCAACCGACTTACACTCTTCACAAAAATGCGAGAAAGCGGTTTCCAACAAGAAAATATGTTGTTAACAATATAGATAGTCAATGGCAAGCGGACTTGGCTGACATGCAACAGATATCACAGTACAATGATGGCTATAAATACATCTTAACCGTAATAGATATTTTATCTCGCTATGCTTGGGCACGTGCGCTGAAATCTAAACGAGGACCAGAAGTTGAAGCGGCTTTTCGGAGCATTTTCGATGAGGGGCGTGTTCCGCAAAGAATACAGACCGATCAAGGGAAGGAATTCGAAAACTCTCATGTTCGAAGTCTCCTTAAAAGTCATAATGTGGAATTGTTTAGTGTCAAAAGTGCTTATAAAGCTGCCATGGTTGAGAGGTTCAATCGCACACTGAAGACAAAAATATGGCGCTATTTCACTGCAAAAAATACACATGTTTGGGTAGGTGAGCTGCAGAAATTTGTTAAGAATTACAATGAAAGCTACCATCGAATCATTAAGATGAAACCAGTTGATGTTACCCCAGATAATGCGATGGATGTATGGCTTCGATTGTATGATAAGAAAGCGAAAAACATTTCCAATGAAAAGAAAATTAATGTTGGTGATAGAGTTCGGATTTCAAAGGTCAAGTCTACATTTGAGAAGGGGTATCTACCTAATTGGACTGAAGAAGAGTTTTTTGTGGATGAAGTAAATACAAAATTTAGGCCCACCATGTATAAATTAATAGATTACCATGGCAATCCAATTGAAGGAAAATTTTACTCTTATGAATTGCAAGTAGTAGACAGAAGTGAAGAGGTGTATATGATTGATAAAATAATTAGGAGGAAAGGTCATGGCAATCAAAGGAAATATCTAGTTAAATGGAAAGGATATCCTGATTCATTCAATAGCTGGATAACGCACCAGGATCTACAAAATGTGGAGATGGGAGACACTCGTAACTTTTAAGCTAATATAGCATGTGACTTCTTCCATATACGACTTTAACATGTCTACTAACTTCAATATCATTCTTCCAAGCAATAGCAACCCCAAGATATTCCCAAGTAACAAACCATCTCTATACTCTGTTGAATTCGCTAATCCAATTACTCTGCATGGACCCCATGAAGTTGCTCTAACTGAAATTACTTATTACAACGATATCAGTTTGCTAAAGAACAACTATTTTGAATTACATAAAGAAGTGCGAGAGAAGGATGATTGCTTTCACATATTTCAAAATAGTCTACATGGTACATGGGCTTTTCATCATCTAACTTTACATCCTTTTTCAACATCTTTACCATCTGTTCAAAACATGATTAAAATTCAAAAGGCATTTGCAACGTCAACTTTTGATTCTAAGGTTCCCACAATGAGCTTGCAAGATACAGAAAAGGAAATCGGTAGAATGTTTGAACGAATAAATGATCTCTTCAAGCTGACTTTGAATAAATTCTACAAACCAGTCATAAAGGGGTCAACAAAATTGATGAAGGAAGGGAAGCATGTTCTTCTTGCATTAGGTAAGGATTTGAGTCATACCTTTGGGTATTCCAGAACAACTTTCTCATCAAGGTATTGGTACAATGGACGTGGGTGGAATTCGGAGAGGAAAGTCACTGATTTTCAATGTAGAATTGTGCCATTGTATGCATTACAAAAGAGGAGCATCCGAGTAAAAAATAAATTTGAGGTCATTAGAAGTGTTGAAGACTTTGCAAGAAAGTTTCAAGGATCAGTGCCAGAAACGTTAATGACTTGTGAATATAAGAAAGAGAAAGTAACTTTATTTACTGTTGAAAAGGAGGTAGAATTTATTGTTTTTACTAAAAAGACACCATTGGAAAAGTCTGAGTCCGCTGTTATTGAATTTGGATCTGAAATGATTGGGATGTTTAAGGGCCTTGAAAGCGCACCTTGGTTGACAGAATTAAATGATACATTCAAGGTTCAATTGTCCTCTTCTAAACTCAAAGCATCAACAAATGCTTCATGGGATATCCACGTATACAGCGAAGACATATCGGGTGATGAATTGTCTACTTCCAGTGAACTTGTAAAAAGAGTTAATTTGAACATTGAAAGCTTGAAAACGCCATCTGAATTGTGTACAAAGTTAAATGAGTTTGGTGTAGATTACCTTGATGCAGATGAATATCACTTTTCTTATGACCCACATAAGAAACGCATGATTCTAAAGGTAGGGAAGAACTCTCTTATCAAGCTGGATAGCGTGTTAACGACCACATTGGGATTCTCAAAATCAACTATTTATGAAGGTACATCAATAGGCGATACAACCCCATCACTAGAGCGTGATATAAGTAACTTATACGTCTATTGTAACATTATTGAATATACAAGGGTTGGCGACATTGAGGCCCCACTTCTGCGCACATTTCCTCTCTCATCCGTAAGGAAGCAACTAATCAATCGAGAATTTTTTAATACAATGTATCTACCAATCAGCCGAAATTTCATCAATAGAATTGACATATCAATTCATGATGACGCAGGAGAAGTAGTACCGTTATGTGGTGGTGTTACTGTTTTGACCCTACATATTAGGTCACGAGAATAAGGCTTTACGCTATTGTGACTTCCATAGTTATTCAATAGTCATAATGACAGGCATTTACAGTAGACCATCATATCAGAGCGGTTATCCCGTGTTTGTTGGAGGTAGACGACAAGTTGGAGGAGGCATATTTGGTGCACTAAGACGTATGGTTCTTCCAACACTCAAAAAGTATGGCGTACCAATCATGAAGCGTGTTGGAAGCAGGGCTTTAGATTTTGGTGCAAATGTTGCAGCTGATGCGCTTCAAGGTGAGGATATCGGTGAATCTATGAAAATGCGCGCGCAGCAATCTGCCATAGACGCATTAGATGATTTAACAAAGACGAGACGTACAGTTCGGAAGAAACGTAGGAAGTCAAGACAAGTTGGATCAGGCCGAGTTACTAAGCAAAGACGCAGGAAAAGTAAAAAGCCGACTAGAGCAGCACGTTCTAAATCTAGACGTCGAGTGAAAACAAGAAAGCGCAAACGAAATTCCACAGCTACTAGAAACAAGTCAAAACGAAGGAAGACAACATATTTGTAGAGCTAATACGATGCAGAGTATCAATTCGTCTTTGTGTTTCTTCGATTCTCCCCCTCATCAGACAGACATCATCTCCTCAACAATTTTAGACATAGTCCCCACAACAAATATCGATGGTAACCAGCAGCCTATTCAGTTTGATATACCTGCCAATCCTCAAGATTATATTGACTGTCAATCCATTGATTTAGAGTTGTGTATACAAATTAAGAAGACTGATGGTACAAATATCGATTCATCCAAGGATAAAGTGGGATTAGCAAATCTTCCTATTGCCAGTCTGTTCTCAGATGTGTATCTAATATTGAATGACAAACAGATTGAAGGAGGGGATCGAGCATATCCATATGGAGCATATATACATACAATGACTCAATTTCAAAAGCAAGCTAAACAGTCACACTTGCAAGTTTCTGGTGGTATGATGATCAGCAAGGGAAATTTGATGATGTCTCAAATGCAGGGTTGAAAAGACGAATGGATTTAACAGCGGATTCAAAGGAATTATACTTGAAAGGACCCGTCTATCTTGATTTCCTTCGTCAATCTAGATATCTGCTATCACAGGTTAAAATGCAAATAAAATTTATTCGTGCAAATCCTGAGTTCGCGTTAATGGCTTTTGGAGCTACAAACTATCAAGTTAACATAAGTAATGCCGTGCTCAATGTAAGGCGAGTAACAATGAACCCGTCAGTCATCAACGAGCATGCGACAGGATTGAGGAAAAACAATGCAATATATCCAGTTAATCACAGTGTGTTGACAAACTTCACAATTGGTGCGGGATCATCCTCACATGCCTACCCAAATCTTTTTCCCACTGCAATGCCAAAGGCGGTGTATATCACATTTGTGGAAAATGAGGCATTCATTGGTGCTTTTGAAAAGAATCCATTCAATTTCCAACACTTTAATGTTAGCAAACTAGCACTCTATCAGGATGGGAAATTTGTATCTTGCAAAGCATATGAGCCTAATTTCAAAGATGGCAAATTCGCACGTGAATATGGTTCTATTTTCACCGCCCTCAACATGTTTAATACAGACGATTCAAATGGAATTACAATGGATATGTACAAGAATGGCTACTTCTTCATTATGTACAACCTCACAGCAGATGCAGATCTAGGTGGTGAAAGCGTAGGAGTTACAAAGCCTGGAAATCTACGACTGGAGGTATCATTTGAGTCACCTTTGAAGAAAACAATTACTTGTCTCATTTATGCTATCTATGATAGCAAAGTTGAGATAACAAGAATGAGAGACGTGACTGTCAGCTATCAGAGATGAGTAACTTAAGCAACATAGAAATCTTGAGGAAAATGAGGAAAGCTCATCCCTACTCCAAGACAATATTTCTCAATGTCTTTTCTAGAGATAATTTACCTGATTCAATTCCTTTCTATCCTTGTTCACTTATCATCAATACGGATACCAACAATCTTCCCGGAAAACATTGGATTGCTGTATACATCAATCGTTATAAAGTTGCCGAATATTTTGACTCTCTTAATCAACCTCGTTTACATGATATCGCATTATGGATGAACAGGTTTTCCTGGACTGTTAGGAAAGTGACATCGTTCCCACTTCAAAGTAATACATCTCTAATGTGCGGTGGCTATGTACTCTATTTTGTCAACGAGAGACCATTGAAAATAACTGTAAAAGTGCTTTAGAACTATTTTCGAAAGATTGTGGTAAAAATGATGTAATTCTTACTAAATATGTCGAAACACTTTTGAAATAAAGTTTTATGTTGTATCATTAAGTTTCTCTATTCTTCCAAAATAAGGGTTTATAAGGAAAACAAAAACATGTTCATATTTCATTATCTATTCACATATATACAAAATCTACAATTTGGTTTTCATGAAACATTTTTTCAAATCACATATGATGGGAGGCACATCACTTATGTCTTTAATGCCGGTTATCACAATCTTTCCATTATGGAACACATGAACATGATATGGATGCCAGTTAGTCAATTGAGCTGCTGGAAATAACTCCACTTCATAAGTTAGATTATGTGATGATGTAACTTTACGGAAATCATAGTGATAGTGTAATTCACATAACACGGTCATTGTCTTCACTTTCCAATCAGATAATGAATCACCAAGTAAATGTTCCAAAGTTAAGTGTAGATATGAGAGATCACCCTCCATGACCCTTCCAATACGTTGGATTGTTCCATTTGGAAAGAATAGGATAGTGAGAGATCTATCCTTCCTCTGAATCCTCCATGTTAACATTGAGGGTCTTCCAAGATGTAAGCTCGTTGTCGGCTTCAATTTGCGTTTTTATCAGTAACCATTGTTTTCGGTTGGGTATATTCCTCTCGATCTCTTGTAGATTGAGTTTTGACTTTGCTTTTGTAGTTAACATCCGATTTACAACTTCCAACCGTTTGATGTCCTCCATCTTTAATGAATGACGTTATCTGTGGTAGTATCTCCCTTGTAAAGGTTTCCCATGTGACGTCACTGAAACGAAAAAATCGATATTCAACATCTTCACGTTTTGGTGAACAGACGTATAGTTTGACTGATGAATCACACTTTATCCATACCTTGTCATCGAGAGGAATCTTGATCCGAGTCTTATGGTTGTCAATGAGATCCGCAAAGTCTTTCAGTGAAGGCAATGAGTCAATACTAATGCAAACGCCACGATGTTTTCGATCACTATTTGCTATTGAATGACGAAATGCTATTCTTTTAGAATTTGTTATGTGAACGTTTTGAACGTCACTAAGTTTCCATGTTCTAATGTAATGAGGCATGTTCCGAAAGCTATGTTTCAAATTTAAGTTTAATGTTTGCCTAAAGTTTGTTATTTCATTAGCTCAACATATCGGAATGATGTTGAGTACAAATTCTTCACATATTCATTCACATTAGGACTACCTATTTATTAGTAATCATTTCTACATATCGGAAAGATGTAGAAATTTCAATTTTAGTAAGACTACTTATGTATTAGTAAGTGTTGCTACATGTCGGAAGATGCAGCAATCGCAAGATCTATTACAAGTGGAATATTATATTGTTTTTATTTAGACTTATTCTACATCACCTGTGACAGGAAGGCATCTCCTTCTCTTCGACGGTGGGGGAAGACCTAGGCTATAGTGTCCATATGGTAATGATAAATTTTTATCCAGCCAACAGCGCTTATCCTCCCAAAGTGAAAGACCTCGCTTCCTAAATGATTTTGTGCTAACTATGTAATTTTTTGAATTTATAATTGTCATATCTTCAGTTGTATCATTCTCACTATAATAGACACTCCTATAGTCATCATGTTTCAATTTTTTAACTGCTGCTCTCTGAATTCCTTTTGCACGTTTGATGCTATGATTCGTAGAGTCTAGATATTTCATGGAATACATTTTCGGTTTTAGTAGGATCATTTCCTCAAGCAACTTTCCAGCACACTCATCCTTAAAACAACCTAATCTAGCTTTGTTTGTAGTTGAGTATAGTCGGTGATGACTGTCATAGTTTGAAGAGTCAAACTTTTCACCGAAGTATAGAAGTATATCTTCCAGACGGACAGATGGTGATGTGTATAAACATAGGAAGAAACTGTCGGTATCACCTCCACAAAGTCGCGTTCTATTTATCAGTGGACATCCTTTTAGATCATTGTAATATAATTGATACATTTCCAACTTACTATAGTCAAGTACTGCTTGACCAACATATATTAATTTATTTAAAACTATTGAAGGTTTGTACATTTCCATACCAACCAGATCTTCATCAAATATTTTGTGTTGAACATAGAGAGGATGATTTGACAATTTCAGTAGTTGTTTCTCATTGTTGACTAGTTTAAATTTTTTCCTTCTCCTTACATTTTCCATTGTTTTACCATATAAAGAATTATTTTTCAATTTGTAGAATGACTTTTCGAAGTCAGTGTTTGATTGAGCCCTCTTTTGAGAGTTCATATCAATGTATGTTTTTAACCAAGGCTTTTGTGTGAATTTTATGCCACTATGAATCTTCTTGATTCTCATGCCCATGCTCAAGTAAAATTTTAAAATTGAATAGTGGACTACATAATTTTCCCTATCAAATTGATGGAGCAGAAGTTTCTTGATAGAAGAAAAATGTGTATTTGGTCTTACTTTTTCATATAGATTTTTCATATAGTGTGAAAACATTCTCTTCTCAATCATCTGCATTTCTGGAGCTAATGGGAAATCGGCAGTGTCATCATGAATGGCTGCAGGATACTCTAAATCTAAATCAAAAATGTAGCCGATTTCACCATCATCATCTATATTTTGAACATTTTCTTCATTTAAAAAATTATCTAAGTCACTTTCATTCAACCATTTGAAATTTGAGTGGGGTAGATTTCTACTGAGTGAAGAACCATAAAGGTTATTAACATCTAAGTAGGTCAAATGTCGACTTTCATGTGTATTATTTCCTAATTCTTCAATGCGTGCACGCGCTCGGTGAATGTTGGTGAAAGTCATACCCCCTCTAATTCCTCGTTCAAATAGATTGTACATATTTTCATCTTGTATGTAGTGTGGGGGATCATTGGAAGAGAAATTTAGTGCTGAGGTAAAGCTAAGATGTGGGAGACTGACAAAATGTACAGGGTCGACTTCATCCTCACGTTGACTCAATGCTCTAAACACTTCAAATATGTCTGCCAACAATAAAACATCTAACTTCAGATATGCCAGCATGTAATCACCAAATGTGCTACAATTAAATTCAATCCACGCCTTGTTAGCGTGTTCATATTCACTATCGGAACAGTGCTCACGAGTAAGATCATTATAGAATTCAAATTGTGGTGGTAGACAGTCTTCCGTCAACGTGTTTAAGTTTTTGAAGTATGAATATGGAAACACTCCCTTCTGATATAAAACATTATCACTTAATTGTGGAAATTCTACCCTTAATGTCTCTACATGCTCATACGTTTGCAAGCCCTTGGCTAATTCACTCAAGGATGCACTTAGAAATTGATATGAGTCTAAGAATTTTAGTTTAAAGTATACTGTCTTCCCTTTGTATTCATTTACAGGGACACTGGCGGATAAAGTTATATATTTTTCAGCAGTTGCTGCTACAACATCTAATTTCCAAGACTTCATTCTTCCAATCGCTTTATAGCAAACGATGTGGCTATCATAATTTTTAAAATTGTGGAAAAATATGGGGAGCTCCCGTCTATTAAGTCTTAACCGGAGATTGCATTTCCTACATAATGTTTGCCTATATCGTCCGGTGATATGATCATGATCACGAACTTTTATGACTTCATCGCTGAATTTTGATTTACATTTGTTGCAACATTCTGCATTCTCGTGGCGTGCTTTTTCATCCGCTGACAGTGACATTGGCTGCCTAGTTGTTGCACATTGGTTGTCATATAAGTCTTGGGCTACAGTTTCTAAGTGGTGCAAGAAACTAATAATGCAATTTTCTCCCTCAAAGAGGTAATACTTGTTTTCAAATTTTGATTGAAGGGCATTATGCCAGACATGATAAGCTCCAATAGCCGCAGGTTTATGTATTTTATTATCAATGTAGCACTCTATATCTGCATAAATTACTAAAGGAGGACTTAGTTGATATTCCATGCTACTTGTTAGTACTTTTAGATCTGTCGGCATTTTTTCTATTTGTGCTTTTCCTCGAATGCAAAACTGGAAATGTCGTTCTAGTGTTGTCTTATATGTGAATGACTGAGTGCATCTTTCGCAGAAGTATTTATGTCTTTTTAAAGTTCTCCTATACAATCTTGACAGCTTTGGAATTCCACAATAGTGTGCTGCTCCATTGTTTAGAATTAGCAAAATATTAACCGTTTGCCTACCAGTAAAGTTACTATTGTAACGAACACCTTTGAGTCCATTTTCATAAAAGTGAATGTTAATTTTAATATCATTATTTTTCTCAAATTTTGGAATATCTTTGATTGATACTGGTGTGGAAATGCCTTCCATATTTAGCTCAGATGTCCACTCACTATATGATTTTACTTCATTCCTTGAATAAGGTACTTCATTATAATGCAATATTGATAAAACTGCATATAGGAAGCAATCATTTGCATTTGAATTAACATTAATGACAGCTTTAGAGTTTTTTAACTTCTTTGGTAGAGGAAATGATTGTCCACCTGACAGTATTGGACTTGTTATTACATTGAACTCTATATTTTGTACATCATCTATAATCCAATTGCTACCCTTTTTTGTGAAGGCTTCAATATGATTTATTAGACTATTTAGATGATCCTGAAACCAAGCATCATAGTCATAAATATAGTTTGAGGATGATGAGGTAAAGTGTGCGAGAAAAGTTTCTTCTTCTTGAGGATTAGAACGGACATAACGAATTTGTGCAATCAGACGACCGCGCAATTGATAGCTCCTTAGTAAGTCAGACACTAAATTCCCTAACATGGAACGCATGCTTTCTAAGAATGATGTTATGTCCACAGTAGGTGTTGTTGGCGTGATATCATACACACGTGCATGACCATTGAGTGCGCTTTCACTGAGACTAACAGTTCCATAGTTATTATGCATATTCATCTCACTATTTGTGTTATGTACATTCATATGCTGTCGAAATCTACTTATAGAGTTATACGTTTTGCCACACCGAGAGCAGTATTGCATAAAGTTTTGTATGTTAGTTGAAGCGCTGGTTGTTGGCTTAGAAGTAGATCTATTTTGATTATTTGAATTTGACTCTGTTATGCTATCATTCGGTTTATTATTGCATACAAGTTTATGTCTCTTAAGATTATCCATCCTATTCGTCTTATATGGACACTTGCTACATTGATACGTTTTTCCTAACTTACAAAATTTTTCATGTCGTTGCAAATTGCCTATGAGAGTGAACACTTTTCCACACTTGGTACAGACAACCATGATTATTGATGAGGATTGAAATTAGAAAGCCCTTATATACATCTACCATCTAATGACGTCAGCGTCATCACCAGCCAATACCATATGTTCCGATCTGTTGTAAAGAGAAAACACATACAATTTTAACAATTATTTTTTTCAAAATAGAAGAAAATAGAAGTTAAAGTTACAGTCCAACGCATTTGACAATACCACTATGATATAGTTTTAGGTGACTGCAGCTGTCACTACAGCCACCCAAATCGTCCATCCTCGTAAGGCGCACTTTTCTGATCCCATTTTGGGAACAGTCGAGGTGGACAAGTGTCTCTTTATGGTGCTGTTGGCTGGTGGTAACTTGGGAGGCCAACAGGAGGTTTGATTGAGTAATATTTCTTAGAGACTCAATCAAACCTCTATTGTCCTCCTTCAACTTAGCCTCGCGGGCCTCAGCCTCCTTTAGGCGCTCTTGGCAACGACGGAGTTTCACCTCAACGTCTTGTACCTCTTCTGCTGTCGCGTCGAGATCCACATTATACTGCCGGACAGGGAGAGCAGCTGGAGGTGCGGGCGCAGCAGCGTGAGGGGAAGGATCTGCGGCTAGGATCGGAGAGGAAGGATCTGCGGTTGGGATTGGAGAGGAAGGAGCTGCGGCTGGGATCGAAGAGGAAGGACGCAGTGGAGATAACGGAGCCAGTGTCATCATGGGCGATAAAGGAAGGCGCACACTCCAGCTCGGAGAAGCCCGGATGTGGCTGAACGAGACCTCCTCCTGAGATGCACACATCGCGGAGTCCTGTAATCGAAAGAAACAATTGTTTATCATCTATTTAGCATTTTACCATTGATGAGATATAAAAGTGAATTTCTCTTACCTCCGGCTGGATTGTGACCTTCTGATCGGTTCCAACCTCTGTCTCACGGGGCAACGAGTCATTCTAAAAGATAAATCAATCTATTACAAACAAAAAACATTTTAATAGAAAATTCTGTACTCATGCAGTTGACCAACTTTGATACTTACATTTGTAACAGGATCATCATCCTCATCGGAAGAAGATGTCGGGGAAGAAGTCGCTGACGACGTTTCCTCATCAGATGAAGTCGCTGACGAGGTTTCGTCCTCTGATGAAGACTCCCGAATCGAATAGGGCTTTTCTTCATTGTCTTCCACCGATGTACTTGTCGCTGGCGTCGAAAGGAAACTGCGATGCTTCCTGAGGGACAGCGATCGCACAACCTGCAGAGAAAAATAATATAACATGCTCGCAACTCATTGACGAAGTATGTATGTTTTTAAAAATACTTGATGCATTTTCAGTTATTGTTGACTGAGACCTATGTAATGACACTTACGGGACTCGAAGGTAGTCTGCTCCTCGGTGAAGATAAGCGCGGAATTTTCGGGCAGCCTTGAACACTGGGAAACAGCTGAAAGTAGGAAAAATTCATGTTTAATTTCACATTGAGAACTAATAAATAACTGAAATGCTTACATTTCGCAATTTTTCGGCCACTACATCCTCATTAGTCTTTGTCGGGTGAGGTAGCTCACTCTGAAATGTTTAAGCAATGTTGATTTACTTTATGTATAGAAATAATTAAATTAGTCAATAAATACTTACATCTTTAGCGAACAGTTTCTTCTGAACCAACACCTTGGCTCTCTTCGGTGGGGGCATCAGTACATCCTGAAATGTTTTACAACATATAATCATTTCATACATAATGAAGTAGTATTTTTTTATTTTTCTGCTGTGAGCCAGTTATCCGTTGAAACTAGCATGTAGAATTGATGGCACTCACCTCACAATCACTAAAAGTCTCATCGATGAACTCCCGAGACTTAGGAACTTTCCTCTTAGGAACTCGCGACTTTTGAGGCTTATCCTTTGGAGCAGGTTCATCCAACTGGGAAAGCACGCCTTCAGTCGGTCGATCCTTCCCAAAAAGAAGCTCCAACTTCTTCTTCTCAACTTTGGAGGTTAAGTTAATCCCCTTTCTCCCATTTAGTTGAGCACAAGGGGTGTGCTTGGTAATAAATGCTTTCGCGGAGTCACTATTCACCTTTGCATCGCTCCTTTCATACCTCTTACACGTGAGGCAGTAGAGGTACGTGCAGTCCTCTCGGAAGGAGCATTCCTTATGCCCGCTTTTGTTCGCATGTCGAACGGGCAGTTGGCAAGTCTCACAGAAATGGAAGATGAGACGTTGCCGTACGATGCTTTCTTGTCGAACCATTTCTGTAGAGGATAAAAAAATTTTATTATAATTTAATCTCTTTTTAAATGAGAAATCATTTATGTACCATCTTCAAACCTTTATTAAGTACTAGATTAATATTTGACAAATCTTAAGAAGAAATAAAATTTGAAGTTGAAATTGAAACCGAAAGTCGAAAATTAGATATTTATTCGAAAAGGGTTAGCTCATAAGAAGAGTTGAAATTTGGAAACAGCTGATTTACTATTATTTAATTTCGAAATTAATTTAATGAAATGAAAGTGAAATTTCGAAATTTCAACCAATCCTCAATTTGTTTAATTAAACAAGCTTGAATTTTATACATCTGTTAGCAGATGACAGACTGAATATTTAAAATGGATGAAGGCTTTATTTAGGTATCTTTTTATTTATTTACAAACTGTGAAAATCTTGTTGATTCAAATACACTTACATTTAAACTGATATATTCATGTCTCTCGCTCAGTGACTTAATATAGGATGAAAAATTAAAATAAAAAAACATGGTTAATAATATAACATAAAGTGTTCCTATCCTAAAAACCCAAGCTTCTATATTTAAAGCTATTTGGTTATAAAAACTTAATAATGTTCCTACTCCTGAATATCCTATAAAGTAGCAGAACATCACAATGAAACTCACTTTAGAATTGTAATAAGAACCGGAGAACGGAGGAACGAAGAACGACGTCTGTTATGGACACTAAATAATTTGAAAATGAGTGAAAATTCGTTGTGTGCAACTTCTTTATATATGAAATTGACAAAGCAACTATGAACAAAGACCTTATGACATCACATCTTGGAATTGGTACGGTTAAACAAAATTGATAACTCAAACAAGAATTGGAACAGCTGGTTTATTTTTAACCTTAGAAATGGAAGTGCCATCATATGTGTTGAAAGATTTCTACATGTAAACAGTAGAGTGAATTCAAAGTAATATGAACTGATGGACTGATGTATTATTTGATATACATGTTATTATTAATAGTCATATAATGATTCATATTTGAAGTTATAAAACGTGTGGTTTGAATAGAACATTAAAATTTGAATTAAGCGCTAAATTTCGAAAATTCAAATTTCGCGCCAAAATTCGAATAATCAAATTTAAAGATTTTTTCGAAAATTTGAATTTCGCGCCAAAATTCAAATAATCAAATTAAAATACTAGGTTAGGGTTAAGGGTTAGGGTTAGGGTTAGGGTTAGGGTTAAGGTTAGGGTTAGGGTTAGGGTTAGGGTTAAGGTTAGGGTTAGGGTTAAGGTTAGGGTTAGGGTTAGGGTTAGGGTTAAGGTTAGGGTTAGGGTTAGGGTTAGGGTTAAGGTTAGGGTTAGGGAAGCAAGAAGAGTATCTATGGCACCCGGAACCCATGGGTAAATAAATTTTCGAGTGCGCGAAGCGCACTCGAAAATTTATTTACCCTATAATCCGAAAAATTTCGAGGGCGCGAAGCGTCCGAGAAATTTTGAGGCCCCCCCCCCGCCGTGTATGAAGTGTATGAAGGTCAAAGGTCAAGGTCAGGTCTAAGGTCAAGGTCAAGTGTAGAGGTTTGTATATTATGGTCATTTTTGGTTGTAAAACTTTAACTTTGAAAATTTGTAAACTTAGTCATTTTTGTAAAAAAACTTGGAATTTTTCAAGTTGCATACAGATGCATACAACTAGGATTTTTTCATCAAATGGGTACATACAATATATCATTCGAATGCTCTTTTCATGCTGATTCTAATGGTGTATTGTATGACACATGTATGACATATAACTAGAGAGCTACATGTCTTTAAAGAATGGGCTAAAAACTTAGTGAATTTAAAAATCTAACATTTGTCTGCTTGCATACAGTTGCATACAACTAGGATTTTCCCATCGAATAGGTACATACCTTATATCATTCTAAAGGTCTTTTCATTCTCATTCTTATGGTGTCGTGTATGACACATGTATGATATCATCCTGGACTGCTACAAGCATTTTAAAATTAACAACATAACTGTTTCTTTAAAAGTTATATGTTCCTATTTATTTCAAGTTGAAGTCTTCATACTTGATTTTTTGTTTCAATTCAGTTATTGAACATCATTAATTGTAGATAGTTATTCCCCTTTCCCATTCAGACCTTAATTGAAGACCGATTTGTGAAATGATAAAACAAGTCTGTTCATATATACAAATGAATATTAAATAAAGAGATTAAGAAAAAACACACTAAATGTCATCAAGGTAAGGAAAGGGTACAAGTTTTTTCAAGTCCACTTGCACATGGATCCTGGTCTTCTTGGGCGCACAGGGACAGCGACGTGGTGTGTCAAGGTCGATGACCGAAAATTCGAGAGCGGTTGTGAGGTTCCGCTCGTTCGGCTCCATCCTCATGAACACCCGTTTGGTGTGATACTTTTTCGGGGCGTTCTTGACTTTGACCGTGACCCGTCCATAAAGTGGCGTTCGCATAGACTTCTTATTCATGTGACGCATCGTCTCAATTGATACGTCACTATCCTCATCACTCGAGTAGTCGGGCGATGCAGGGGCTTGGGTGAACACCACCGGCTCGTTTGGTGTTGTCGATCGCTCCATCGGAGATTGGGGAGGTGTACTGGTACGTTCCACTGGCGAAGTGGTACGATCAGCAGTACCGTTCTCAACTGCGGCTTTCTGTTTGCGATCCATTATGACTTGTAGATTTAAAATAATTGTAACTTGTAAACGTGAGGATTAGAACCTTTGATAAGAATTGGTACAAACCTCGGACTTATATACTTTTTAAACAAAGGAAATCCTAACAGCCAATCAGAGAGGTACCGAACTTCCCTAAAGAATATATATAACTATATAAAGGATGACATTGTTCCAAACTGTTAAGGTACTTATCCTCAACGTTCCATAACAAGAAGCATGTCCTCAAAACCACTATTTTATTTTCAAAATGACAGCCAAGTCATTATGGGAGGTCAGTTGGACATGACCATGCATCTGTCTTGCGGCTGCAAAGTGGCCCTGTGGAAGACCTTGACTGTCTCTGCACTTCAAAGGCGGAATGGACTACCGGTGAAGTGTCCGGTACACGAATGTGACCATGACTTTAGTAAAAATCCGACATTCCATGAGTGGTGTGATGACTTCTTGAAGATCATGGAGTCGCCTGAGGGACGTGATTTGCACCCGTCATTTATTTTTCACGCTTAAATTAAACTTACATTGTAAATCTCTTGTCTTTTCATTTTAAACATAGTTCTGGAATTGGTTTTCTTATTGGGGAGCAACTAAATCATAACTGCACAGTAAAGTTTCACATCTAAATAGTGCTACATTAAAAATAATTGTCACAATAGTCGCAATTGAGCAAACCCATTCAAAATCAAACAACGGACGTCTATCGGTACGTACCCAAGTGCTCAGAACCAAACCACACAAGTTCGATCATAGACGTTCCGAAACACAGTGTACCAAACACATGTACCTATCCAGTAAAACAGATCTCATACAAGTTCTTATTCATAACACTGAATTATACATGTACCTATCCATGTGCCTATCGATAACTAAAGCATACATGTACCTATCCATGTACCTATCCATGTTCCTATTGACAACACTAAACTTTACATGTACCTATCCATGTACCTATTGATAACACTAAACTTTACATGTACCTATCCATGTACCTATCCGTGGCAAGTAGGGCACAGTTTTCACTACTAACAAGCTTCACTACATACTACTGCCATTGTTCTTTTGCTTCTTTCGGAAGAGGAGGCTTGCTTGTTGATGGAGCACACTGAAAACTTCGGTGAATGGTGAGTTGATTGGACGTCGACGTCGCCGGTGCGCAGTTTTTCTCAAGATGGCGCTTTATTGCACTGACCCCACCCTGGTTGACCCACTGTCCTCTTGTCTTCTTAAACCAAAGAAACAATTTCTTAAAGGCATCACAATAAAGGAAAGAGGCCAACAATGGTTTCTTGTCGTCTCCTTAGCTCTCGGCAACCGGTGATATGTCCACTTGCACGGCCTATATCCTCGAATCAAGATTGGCACTACCACTGGTTAATGACTTCGGTGGCGGAACAAAAGATACACGAGCAGCAGAAATGTGCTGCTGCAGAGTTTTTTGTCTACTTCGAAGAACTTGTTCGAAGACATCACAGCGACGACCTGCTCGAGTGGGAACAGAAGTTGCAGACGATTATAATTGCATCATATAGCTCGGTTCCTCTTCGGTCTGCAGCCTAATGAATCATCGCCAAGCGTCAATCAGGAGAAAAGAATGTTTTGCGAGCTCACATTCCGTCACTTGAATTGTAAAAAGTTGCGTGAGTGAAATTGATCATGCAGCGCACGGGGCGAGAGAATCGGTCGGTCACTGACATGGATACTGATTCTCCTCCCGTCGGTTGACGATGCGAATTGACAGACAGCCTCAACAGATAATTACATAATCCAGGTTCTCTCTCTCTCTCTCTCTCTCTCTCTCTCTCTCTCTCTCATTCAAGACCGATATTAGTCTTCTTATAAGATTGATAAGCCAAGAAAAGAATTGCTATGATGATGGTTACCGACCCGTGTTTCGTCACCCTGACAGAATCATGCTTTTTTCAGACAAGGACAGCCTGCTTACTGTAGACAAACCTGTACAATGTACATGTATAAATGTTGTATTTTCACTTCAATCTGTGAGTCATTCATGAGCGGCTTCGCCTAGTCATCCAGTAAGATGAGTGCAATTACAGCCTGCATTCTCGCTTTCTCACAACCTTTGCAAACCAAAAAAGAGTTGATACTTTCAAATAAGATTTAAATTTATCTTAATTTGGTGATCAAAATTTTCATTTAATTCCCATGGGATTCCCATGACCTGAAGCAAGATTCCCATCTCATGGGAATTCCCATGGGATGGGAATTCGCATGGGAATTCCCATTCCCACGGCAAGCCTGGAATTTACCTTATAATATTCACTCATAAAGAAATTGAAAGTGCTGTTTGACTATGACACTAGAGGTCTGCGTTCGTGGCACGAATACTATTGTTTTTTGTGTTTTGTTGAGTAGGACTGACACTTTCACGAAATCAGCATTTCACAAAACTTTCACGAAATCAGCATTTCACAAAACTTTCACGAAATCAGCTTAATCATACTTCAGAAAGCAAATTCATATTATGAAACAGCATTTATTTTCTATCCTAAATCAATAATGGCCTCAATGATGATTTGCTCTTGCTAACATTAAATGAATATTGCATAGGCATTCTTACGGCATGCGAAAAGTTGCTCTGTGCTTATTGTAAAAAGATTTTTACAAACACAAACTGCACAACATTTTGTGCCACAAAGAACTTCGATTTTTCGTGCAAATTTGCCTGCAGATGAAAATGCCCCTCACTCTTAGAAACTGACGTAGCTTGAATGTTGGTACAAATTGGTGAGTGTGATAACTACCCTATTGCTTGATAGCGCGGCGGAGACTAATTGCCCGGTTTCAGCACGGTGTCATACACTGGACAGTACCGTGGGAACGTAAAGCCAGCGTATTCCATCATGAACTTACGCTACGTAAATTAAACTGAGTTTTACAAAGGAGCATTTTGGACAATAACGTAAATACCATTGATAATAATTCAATTTCTATAGCTTAAAATAGCAATGTACTGGCTCACCAATTTTTCCATTATACAAATCACAAAGTGAGCTCCATTTTATCGTTATCATACCGTTGTTTATCGAAATATCTCACAAGATTGCCTTGGAGTAGCTCCGTACTTAGCCATTGCAAATGTCAATTGTTCTGTTTCTACATGTATGTCCTGATGCAGACGTCTGCATACAACGAATGCACGGCATACCACTGCAGTGCGATGAGAAATTTTAACAGCTATGTTGCGATAAATTCTTTGATACTACTTACTGGACGATGTGGGTCAATTGTCGTCCGTCGAGCAATAACTCATGTCGCATCTACTTTCAAAATCCTGAGTATCCCATCACAAAACTTTAATCGAATGTCATAGAAATTTGTTGAATTTTTATTCATGAATGCAGGGTCTTTTGTTGTGGGGTATTCTAATTTCTGATTCTAAATCATCGGATTTCATATATATGTAATAAAATTTGTAAAATATACTTTTGTGAATTTTCGTGAAATAGGCCTCCTTTCACGAATTTACGATTCACGAAAAAATGGCTCGTGATTCGTGAATTTCACGAAATCAGCCCTACTGTTGAGCCTAGTCATTCGTGTCGTGTTTTGACAATGAGAGTCAGTTTTGTTTTCGCGTTGAAAAGGATTCACCGTAAATCTTTAAAAACTGATGATTCAACGTCCCCATACTCCCCATACTGAGGGTTTGGACGGTGCTGACATAGTCAGACTTATCTGCAGCTCTGTGATATTTTAGTCTATATGCCAATGACACTTTCGGGGCTAGACCTTTAGACCGAAAAATCGCTAGACCATGCATTTAACCACTGTGCCACAGAGACCACTTTAAATCTTCAAATCGAGATAAGTTGATAGGTTAGCCTGCTCTAACTGAATGCAAGTTATCTGGAATACATTTTATTCCAATACGATGAAGAATAAATAAACAACAATCTTTCAATAAATATACAGCATTCCTTCAATGTTTGACCCGAACTTTGGCAGCACAGTGTACGCATTTTTTTCCAATCTAGTCACTTCCGCCATGGAGTAACGTGCATTTTCAACAACGGGTTTTATCAGAAACAAATTATTTTATCCAAATAATTCATGCACTTGTTAGTGTTTCTTCTTTGACTTGATACAGATCGTGTGGATAAGATTTACATGGGATTTTGTAATAGTGCTTAAAATTGATAATTCACACATGTATACACGTATTGTTTGAAATTGAACGTAATGTTTGAATGTAAATACTTGACTTCTTTTTATGTTGACACAACTTGCTTTTCTGCATTTCTTTGTTGGCGATGTAAATATACGTGAATGCAAATATATTTCTTGGATTGCTTGCAGCAAGCTGGTTTTATAACACAAAGCAAATAATATGTCCTAACCGCGCACATATGGAAATATCATCTGATAATGTAATTTAAGAAATTGAAAACGCTAAAACCGTCACAATAAAATAATTTCCATAATACTGCTGTGCCAACTGATTTTAATGTATTATTCCATGAAATTGTTGACAAGTCAATAGATCTTTAGGAAATCGATGCACTCATAGAAAGTTTGAAAAATTGAAACCTGATAATCACGAAGAAACAAAATAGAGGTGAGTAAATATAGTTCACAAGGGTAGGTAGAAAGTTATTTGCATAACCTCACTCGTTCAAGACATGAACTCCCGAGAGTAATAGTAAATTTCTGAATCATTTGTTCCACTGCAAGTAGGATGAAAATTAATGTATTAATGCAGACTTGCACCGATCTAGTAAAAACCTGTTTATCAAGCTGCTCTGATCTCAGACAACACTGTCACCTGATTATAACAACAACTGCTGCTTTAAACACACGTTTAGCGGAAGTGGATGGGGTGGCAACAAAGGCGAGCACTGCGCTACTCAGGTTCGGGTTTTTGGCAGCGCACTCTGGACTTCACCGCAGAGGGTCCATATAGGTGGTGGTTGATGCTCGTAGTTCGGCCGCGTACTGGTCAACTATGTTGTATCTAGCTGTGCAAGTGCAATAAAAGAACAGTGTCTATTCTTCATAGTCGTGGAATCAAGTGGATAGTAGACAGTTTGTCTTTAGCTACAATTACTGCAGTTGTCAAATTATCTCAAACCAAAAATTTGCCATGAATCCTTGTCAATGCGAAAATAAAATACGGTTATTGCTGTAAAAACACGAGCACTAACAAGGCACGAATGACAAGGCTGAGCCTACACGAAACACAATCGTGTTCATCTCGCGGTCGTATCACAAATGCAAACCTCTGATAGCACGCATAGAGCATTCAACTGTTTGCGGCCGTTGTCGGATATACAGGAGGTCGAATAAGATAATCGAGTTACTAGCAAATCTAATCAATTTAGATTTCATTAGATTAAATTGATTGAATCAAATAAGAAAAGTTCAAAAATCAAGCATTGGCTAATTTATCAGATTGAATTTCTAGATGAACGCAATGACATTAGTTAAATTGATATTACTTTGATTTTTAAAACTTCCATTTGAACTACTGTATTCCTATTATTTTTAATTACTACAAACTCTAGTTTTTGAATGTCATTAAAATATATAATTTCCTTCGTCAGGTGCACTTCAGCATTTTTCAGATTCTTTTGGAATTCTATTTATTTTTTGTTGGAAATGTTGCTTAACAATTTCAAAGTTATTTACATTGATTTGATGTTTCAGCCATGTCATGCGAAAATTCGAACAGTTATCACTTATAGGCAACTCTTTTTTCTGAAAAAGCAACAAAAAGTCAAATGTGACCTATCAGTTCATGTAGCAATTGTTTTAGATAGCTTTGTCAAAATTTGTGAATTCATCGACGTAAATCTCCTTCAAAATCATGTTTATGTTTGCAGAATCCTTTGTTCGAGCTTCCTCCGTCCTTCTTGGTGTTTGCTCATTTGTTAAGGTGTATTGCCTCATTGACAGATTACGATCACCACTATCTTGTGCATTGGATACGCAAGTGAGTTTTTTCATTTTTCCATGATTTTTAATGATAATTTGCAGATTTATGTGCACTGAAAAGCTGTACGTGTCCTTTTTTCATAGATATTTTATTTATGAATATATATTATCTTATTATAGATATACAGGATATAGATTATAGATATATTATAGATATTTTCATTAAATCTGTCAAATTTCATCATTTGCAACGCATTTTTGTTCCCATTGAATATAAACTATTCTTGCATCGGAAACGATATAAAGTGGCTGCAGAATAGAAAAATAACATTTTTATATCCGGAAGCACGTTAGGCGAGCGCTTTTCTTTTATGTGGCCAAGTTGTTTTTTCTACTCCCGTTATTTTTGTTGTATGTACTTGAAAAATGCAATGTTCCTATTTTAAAAGTCTTGGGTTTGGCCCGACCAATGTTTGAACCAATGTCTCCCGGACATACAGCGAAGACTTTACCACAAGGCCACAACGCCGGTCATATCGCACCAATTTTCCATCCTTTACTTAACTCGTTTTATCTGATGCAAATGAGGTCGATACGGATTTAACTAACGCATTTTCTGTAATATAACACCCGGTCTATATGATTTTTTTGCAGTTTAAGTGCGGTTATATTCGTAGTCAGGTTGTATGAATAAATTTACCAATTTGTGATTTAACTGTATTTAGACACAGACATTGTGTACATTGATGATGAGGTGGAATACGAAAGTGAATAAATCGAAGGGAAGTATGATAACGATAATGACGACGAACTTGGCAAAATTGGCAAGAATAGAACTAGAAGTTGTTTGACGATGTGGTATTGACCATCTTGCTTTTATTGATCGTTTTGTATCGATTTTTATAGACATAACTTGAGCTTTTAATTATCGATTTTATTATTTCTTATATTTTTGAAGCAGTTGAAGCAAGTAGAACACGGTGAGATGGATTGGAATATCATAATCTATGTCCATCTAAAAAAATGAAGAACTTATTGTTAGGACAGCTGCTAAACTAAAATCATCATTGATTGCTATATTAAACAATAGAGAAACGTCAAACTGATGATGTAGTGGAATTACACTTCAATGGCAGTGATTTAGGAAGCATAAACTCGTGAAATTATTGTATTCGATAAGCCTTAATTTATGTGCGGGTTGTATTTGAAGACTCAGATGGTCACTTATTCAATTCACGTGCGGGCTCTCATCGGGGAGGATCTTTGCGAGGCCTGGCAGTATTCGACAAATAAGTTATGTTAAAGATGCTCTTGCCAAGCCATGTCATTCATCCGAAAACAGGCCTATAGACCTGGTTAATTCCTTCACAGGTCTTAGCATTGGACTCAGCATTGGATAGCCAAAGGCCGCTGTCACACAGAATAAGGCGTCAGCCATCAGCCATCTTCCGTCACGCTGTTTCACAGGAAAATCCATG
The DNA here is from genome assembly GCA_907163375.1 of Prostheceraeus crozeri. Taxonomy (NCBI): domain Eukaryota; kingdom Metazoa; phylum Platyhelminthes; order Polycladida; family Euryleptidae; genus Prostheceraeus; species Prostheceraeus crozeri. Next base: position 168,319 of record CAJQUW010004164.1, on the reverse strand, counting down.
AGGCATCGTCCATCGGACATAAGGCAGAATATTTTAAGGCTGACGGAGTTCATTTCCATCTGCTATCAGGCGCCACCCGCAAGACTGTTCTGAAATTAGAACAGCAGAAGGAATGGCGTTCAATCGAAGACATGTGTAGTTGTGATTTGAGAAGAGAGGCAATGTAAAGGCGGAAAAGAATGATCTTATACCGTCTCTTTCGATGAGAAAGACTGATCAATGATTGATTTATTTTTAAAAAAGTTTAAATAAGTTTCAATTAAATTGTTGACTGTTATCTGTGCGGTCAGCGGTGACTCTTGCTTTTTCAGTAGTTGCGATATCCCAACAAAACTGGAGACTTGCAACTGATGGAAGTCCGCAATCACTTTCCCCAACTTTTTTTATATCAATGGGATTTCCCTAGTTTGACTGCGGTCCGTGGAAAATGGACGATGGAGAAAGCGATAGATGGCAGATGAACATGCTTGATGAAGAATGTTCAAAAAGGCGAGTGATGAACATGGCAGATGGAAGACGCCTTATTCTGTGTGACAGCGGCCTTAGGCCTTCCTAGATGAGATTGGATAAAAAATAGTAGCATTAAAATCGGGCAAAACCGGACTTAACAGTATGAAAGTGGCCGTTTATCAAACCGGATCATGCAACCGAATGATACACTGATCACAGTACGGGAATTTCACCACGTTTCTATAGAATTTAATTGATCTTTTATGTGACAGAGAGGAGTGGGTGAAAAGCGGATGAAAAATCGTGTGAATACTTGTTACTTACTATTACATTTGAACAGTAAAGTTTTAGCATTGTTCAACGTACAATATTTGAGCCAATATTTGCATGATTATAGTTAAGAACTGACTTGCCTCAATTCGCAAGCAGAATGGAGTTTATGTAGAAAGATAATTTGTCTTTGATCACTTTTCCTGATGTCTACGGAGTTGCTGACCAACTGACAGAAGATTGTCGTCGCACGCTATCTTAGTGCTTTGACATGACTCAAATAACATTGATACCTTTTCCCTCGGAATACTGATTTAACACCTCAAAGCATGCAGTAGCTGTTAATACAACAATTGAATCTTATTTCAGATTCTTAATAATTTTCTTCACTGTTATGTCATTATCACATTTTTCTAACAGATTGGTGCCTGATATATTTGGTGGTATCGTGCATCGACTTCAAAATTTCATCTCGCTTCGTCTATTTCCCCCACGGACAGAAGATTTACCACCATTGAGCAAATGCACTTGGTGGATACCGTCAGCTGTAAAGGTAACATTCAAACGTTTATCTAACTAATCTAGACATTTAGACAGTGAAGTATGCGTTTTGAATACTGTTATCTCTTAACATCCTAAAAAATCATTAATAAGATATGTATATCGTATGTACTTGTTGCATTAGTCCCATAGAGTAAGTATATTAAGGCAGAGTGTTGACTCAAAAAGTATGTGTATACAGTGAAAATGTTTGTATAAAAAGATTCAGTTTTTTGCGCAGTTTTTAAAAAGCTAAATTTTTGGAAATTTATGTGCCCCTTCATAAGTAGTATGAGGCAAGTTGGATATCAAAAAATATTTACTAACAAGCATATGAATCTGAAATCGAAACTGTACACACATTGGGGATTTAATTAATGTTGAGTTACCACTCCACCTAAGAAACACTCTACTTACTCTAGAATTATTCCTTTTCCTATTGAAACCTTATAAGACTACGGATATGATATTACATCAGTAGAGTTACATTACTGTGTGACGAATGAATTGTTTCAAGCATGTTGCCTAAAGCTGCATGGCTGGAGACAAGTCCCTGCCCCTGTCCCCGCTGATTCCACCACCCATGGTTCAAGCTTTCTGGGCTTGACGACGATCCTCTATGATAATGATATTTTATTTGCCAATACAACGAGCGGTATATGGCATAAACTGCTTCACAACATCATGTAAATTTAGAAAATTTTACAAAAGAGTTGTAATATGCAAACAGTTTCCGTTGATGACACAATAGTTTTCTTTGAGTTCTGGTTTGAGAATTTGTGGGTCTTACAAGAAAAACTTCGCTAAGGGATGACATTCCGAAAGCCGTGAAACTTAACGAACAATTCTTACACAAATATCATCAAGCACAAGAGAAAACTCTGCTTCGGTGTTACATTTGCCCATCGGCGAGCAATACGATCTAAACGTTCAAGTTTTCTTTTATGAGACTGTTTTAAATCACATATAACGGGCCAGCAAAAAGAAATTTGCGAAAATGTGAGCCCGATGTAAGCCTGCCAGTTGTTTTGACCACAATTAAACCGAATGCGTTTAACTAAGGATAATCAACAACAACATTTTTTGTACAAATACTGAAACTGTTCGCTCCATTTGTTGTTTGAAGAGGAAATGACACCTAGGAGTTTTAGAGAGGGATCTTCTCCTCTCTAAATTCTCGCGGCCTTCGGGAAGGCGCAAGACGTTTTCTACTGATCGTGAGGACCTTAGTTTTATTTTCATTGATGGAAAGCTTCTTCTTCTGGGTCCAATTTACAAATTCATCGATGTCGTCTTGAAAATCAAAAACCTTGGACGTTTCTGATAGATGGATTAGAGACATGTCATCAGCGTAAGCAATTACTGTTGACTGTTTTAATTGGGGAAGATCATTTGCATACAAAACAAACAGCAGAGGCCCTAACATAGAACCTTGCGGGACGCTGCTAGAGACAATCTTACATGGGGTCAAGAAATCGGTGACGACTAGTGGCAAACTAGTGGTAATTTATGAGCAACCTATAATCATGACTCTCTCCAAACTATCAACTTGAATATAACATAAACATTTGAATAATAATGTCAATGCATCATTATCATTTCGTGACCAACGGGAATTTCCCTAGAATGTTATCAGATATTTGATTAATGCTTCCCCGGAATCGACAACATTTTTTGTGAGAAGTTCGAATTTCTTCATTGTCGCAATCACCATCATTCTAGCGGTGCTTTTATAATAACACACTTAAATGTGATATAGATATAGGCTTATGTATAGTAGCCGTTGTTACAAGCTTCAAACAATACATAGAGATATTGCAAATTTAATGTTACATTAGATAGTGGCTAAAAAATGTCATTGACAGAGCATTGGAAACAGTGAAGGTAATTTTCACTGACCCCGCATATTGTACCTTGTGATGATAATTTCCTTGTATTGCTGTATGTAATTTCTCTTATTATTATCATGTCTCTTAATTGTCTTAATATCTCGTGCTTATTTAATGTTCCCAAAGTCTGAATTATTAAGTGATCGAATATTTAGAAATATTTTGATTTTTAAGCTGTGAATTTGAAATGATAATGAGAACCTTCATCAAACAAGCTCCGACATTGAACTGTTCCTGCTCTTTCCTCTGTGGTGGAATGGATTTGTTCCATAATGTGTTTAGTAAATAAACAAAATTTCATTCACTCAGTCAGGCAATGAGTTGAAGTAATCTTTCTACTAGTTCTGCTTTGTTTGAATGGAAATGAATTTGGAGACTTTGTTTGTTGTCTACCACGATTTGCTTCGTTAACAATGTCAACCGGCTAACATATGCAACCGCAAGTAGAGAATCTAAATCTAGTTCAAATTCCTAAATCACGACTGAGATTATTAGCTCAAGAAAAAATGAAAGATTTTGACCACATACAATCATATCAAAACAAATATTTTGCACGCACTATTTTGATACTTGGTTTATAAGTAGTGATTTGAAGTTGTGATGCTGTCATTTTTGGGATTTTATTTTGCCTTCCCTGGGAATTCAGAACCATAGAGTAAGTATATTAAGTAGATAAGCGACTTCAGCATAGGCAGCTGTTGCTATGCAGCTGGTTTCGGCTGTGATTGTATCATATTTGAAATCAAATTCGAAAAAGTGCTGCTCCACTTTATTAATTGCATAATCTAAATCTGATCTTGAAATCGTGAAACTTGCTCCATAATTTGTTACTTAAGACGATTTAACGATATTTTTCGCTTAACGCTTCTGTCTTCAATCGCGTGACAGTGGGTCATAGGACGATAATTTCAGTCAACTTTTGTTGAAGCATAGTGATACTTTTATTCCAGATGCCTTCCTCCCTGTCGACCCAATGACAATGTTCTTCAGACTCGACTGCATATTTATGTGCAACCATAAAAATATCATGCAATATTTATCAATCTTACGTTGCAGTGGTTCTGTAGAATAAACTTTCTACACAACGACATCTTTAACAGCAGGTTTCCTACGCGTCGAAAAATGTCAGGGAAATGGAATTTTTTCCGACATCTGGAAAAGTCAGGGAAGTTTTAAAACGGGGCAAAATTTAACTAAAATGTCAGGGAAAAAAATAGGCTACTGTACAACTGCAGTTTTCTTCACTGAAAAATTGACTATCGATACTTTTAATGAGATGTTGGTTAGTTTTTAGGAAATTCTTCTCTACCCGATTCAATAGAATGTATGTGTTTCTAGCTTACAATTTTCTCGCTTATTGATTATGATATCTCTAATTCCAGTGTATTATGTGCGCATTGAAATGACATGGTATTCAGAGGTAGTTATTAAAATACAAAATTACATGAGCAAAGCATGTTTGTTGTAAATCGTGATTAGCAAGACAAATTTCAACAGTTTTCATTTCCTTTTGAATTTTTTTGTTCTTTAGAAGGACCCTTGCTGTTTTCCACCTTTAGTCCAACGTTCGACTTCATGACGACGCAAAGTTAAACGGAGGCGTAACAAGACAATGTCGTGGAGAGCTTTTCTCATGTCAGGTTCCACCTTGGCGAACACACATCGATAATGAGCCATATTATTGCGTGGGCAACCTTGCGGGCTCTGGTGAAACTCTGGTACTCAATTGTCGATAGCTGGAGGCCTTGCTGGAGGTTTACTGATGGGATTGAGACTTGTCAGGAAATTCAATACTAAATTAAAGAAAATTGCACTAAATTAATATATTACCATTAAATTATTATTTTGCTAATATCGATTTCGCCGGTCCGTCTTGGTCACTTTATATTCAGAAATGTACTTTGTGTAAATTTAATAATGCTTTCGAAGTCTTTCTTTGAAAATTGTGTGATGATAACAAAAAATGTGCCTAGCACTATCTTATTACATATTATTACCAGAAGAATGCAATAATTTAGCATTCAAACGAACTACAAAAATGATAATTTATTATACTATCCAAAAATTTTTGTCAGGAACTTTTTTGCTCAGATTGTGTAGGAACCCTGAATAGTCGAGTAAATTGATTGCAATTTAAGATTCTTTTTCTTCCCACAGGTGCTCGCTCTCCTCAATGCCGCCAATGGTTTGTGCAGTTCCCCTAAACTTCAGTATTTTGATTTTTACAACCACACCCTCGATCACTTAGACCTCATGGCTGAGTATTACGCGTGGCAGAATCCCACAACTCACCCTGGCTTCACTTTTTGTCAATATCCCTTCATTCTTAGTATTCAAGCCAAGCGAATGATCTTACAACGAGACAGTGAGCAACAAATGATCATAATGGCACGACGAAGTTTGGTGAAAAAAGTTCAACGTCGACAGACGCCCGATATTGGAATGTTATTCCTCAACTTGACCGTCCGACGGGCACACCTGGTTGTAGATTCATTAAAAGAAGTGAGCGAATATGATTATGTAAAGGCGTATCTTCGTCAAGAATAATTGAAAACTGATCGGTATTATAACACATCAGCATTTCGCTTGGTTACGTGTTTATTAATCATAATGTAGAAATCCAACGTCCTCGTCATAGAGTGGGGATATACAGGTAGAGTGTAATATACAGTGAAAATTTTATATGAAAAGATTCAGTTTTTTGCGGAGATTACGTTCCCATGGTCCAAATATTTATTTGAGCAGTTTTAAAAAGTCATAATTTTGCCAATTTACAAGTATATGCTACCGAGATGACGCTCCTATATAAGTGGTATGAAACAAGTTGGATATCAAAAGGAATGAATATTTGCTAATAAGCATCCTATCTAAGTGGAAATTAAGCTGATTATTAGGGGAATTTCATGAACCTTATTATAATGGAAGTCTTCATGAAAAAGTCGCGGTATTATTCGTGCTTTCTTGGGTGAAATTTCAAGTTTTTAATTGAATTTTCACCGGCATGATTTTACAATTCACTAAATTCATGTTTCACTTCTTGAATCTGAATAGTGATGTGGACCCATTTGCATCTTTCAAAGTTAATTGAAATCATTTGTCTTTGATTAATTTGCTCTGCCAGTGGCAGGTTGCCTGTGATATGATCACGCTTAAGAAAATTATCTTGAGGTTCAGCATGAAAGTAGCAACCTATGGAATAGCTAATTTAACAAACATTACCACTCCAAGGCTGTCATGACACGCGGAAGATCTGTAAAATAGCATCATTCCTTCTGCATTACTGTCATGATCACTCAATTCCGTGGTAATTTCTTCAAAACTGTACAAATGTGCATATCTCACACTTGGTAACAATTGCCATCTAGATCCCCTCGAGTTCATTTAATAAAATCGGAAGTGTACACATTGGGGATTTAATAAATGCGGAGTTACCACTCTACCTACTCTATGGTCCTCGTTACCTGCTTTCGCATTATGTTCAGTTTCGAAATTCCTCCATGCAAGAAAAGATTTTCCAAAGGAAGTATTTTCGATCCGCTCGTCCGTTTTTGTCCGGATCATTTATCGCTTTTGAGATATATTAATAAATACCTTTAAAAATAGAGAAAGCTTGTCTTTGTGCAAATCGAACATGTTACTGTTCTGAACAATGGAAATTAACAGTGCCACTCCTGTGATCTAAACTGACCATGATATCGGTCTGCTCGACATAGCTTTTCTACCTAACCACAACCATAACGGTTTCAAAAATGAAACCAGTGCAACAAAACGTTTGACTTACATTGAATGTCATCGAGTATTTCAATAGCGTGTAAGAGATAAAAGCCGAGAAAAGTCAAGGAGGACATAAGAAGTTTCTGGCCTTTAAGATTTAAAATCCTTTTAAAGATTTTGTTAGATTTTTTGACTAAAAGAAATTTTGAAACTAAAGAATCTATGACCAGTACAAAAATATCTGTAGAGACACTGTCCTATGTCTTCATTTAGGACAAAAAATGTTGTTTCCAAAACTTGTACATGAAGGTATAAGGAAGTTTCGCTTCTTCGACTGCTGTCAAAAGAAAGTTGCGGAAAATGCATCTGTCGCCGACTTCTCAGTTACTGACCCTCTCAAGACAACTGCAAATATAGAAGGTGTCTGTCATATTATATATCATATTTTCTTTGAGTATGTGACAGGAACCGAAGCTAACGCATAATTTATATTTTGTCATGACTTCCTTTTGGCATAAATATTTTCGAGAGAGAATTTTGACATTCTGAAAAGAGTGTCATTATTACAACACATGCTTGAGAAACTTCCGAAAGAGCGACATAAATTCGATATACATGTCACAGTAATTTCAATGCAGCTATATAATGATGTTTCCACAGTTTTTTCCATAGCCAGGATAGTTTTAGTCTACTATATATCGTCAGTCGTGAGTTGCCCAAATTGCAGTAAGAAGTAACTTTGAACATTACCTCAAGATAGCTGAAACAAAACCATAAATTTGGTAAGCCTTTTTCATCAATCTATCAGAACTGACACTGTAATCAGTTTTCAAATCAATCTTGGTAAGACAGACCAAGTAAGCATAATATAATCAGCGGGTAGACATGACTTTAAACTATTTCCTGGCATCTTTACTATTCATCTTGACGCTCAGAGCACTGGAAAGTATGTCTTGTGACTGCAACGCCAAGTTGTGTAATGGGGAATACGTGCTCTCAGGGTGTTATCCAATGATTAAGCAATGATACGGTTGTGATTTGTTTGTGGAAACCTTGACAGGATTTATTTAGATAATTTCTTACGCAAATGATGCGGTTTATCGTTACATTATCAGAATAGTCAGGGCATTAAATCAACAGCACCAACAACGATCTCAAAATGCACCAATTATTCATCCAATTACAAAAATAGCTCTTCTCAGATAGACTTCGTTTCGTAATGAAATATTATTTAATTCTTCCGCATCAAGTGAAACAGGCATTAATTCATTTGCTTCAATTCCATAACATAAACTCAAATTTTCAGTCTAGCCTGATTGCTAAGGTATGGAGGGTTGCTCCTCATTACATGAAATTTGATGTACTGCATCACAGCTGGGAATCAGTCTTTCAATTGGTGATACAGAACAAATTTTCCGGCAAATTCTGGTCGGAATTTTGCTATATGAAAGGTTTGTGTCTTCTGTGCTGAGATGATGTATTACGCTTCTATTGGGAATTATAATGTCATTAGCAATAGACTGAATATATACTGTATATCTTCATCGTGTGGCCACTGCCGATGCTCCTACCAAATTCCATTTGTTTGTGATAGGCTGCTTGGACATGCAGGATGACTGTGAAGTTGCAGATGGATGGTCGTCTCAGGCGAAAGAAGCAATTGATATTGATTGAGCGCAGTTTACACGACAGTGCAGTGTATGAAATTGGCATGTCATTGCAGTTTCAAAAATCAAACTCAATTTTTTTCGTAAATAATTTTCCATTTTATCATGCTATCATGATTGTGGTTCACTTCATCGAGAGGTCAACGGTTGTCTATATCTAGAGTCAGAAGAAGAGTCCCTGATAAAGCTCAAAGACATCATAGCTTGAAATTAAATTAAAGTAAATTTAATAACATTAAATCGGATTTCAAGATCGCTGTCAATGTGTAGAAACGAACGGTACTCATTGATTCGCACTGACATACTTGACTTCCTGGGCGTGACGCTGTCCAGATCAGTTGCCAGAGCTCTCTTGGCGCGCATGACTCTTTGAAGTGTTTTCTTTCATTCTTTTGGTCATTCTTTTGTCTCTTGAGTTGAACATTCTTAGACTTTCTACATAGGACGTAGGTTTATTTACGCAAGAACTATATTTGTATTTGTTGCACCGAGCTCAAGTCATGTATGTAATAACTTTCAATCATACGTAAAAACATAGATGAAGATACATTTGACAACTCCACATCAATGTCAGTTAAATACCCGAGCCTCTGTCTGACTTTCATAGCTTGATGTCCATGAATTATTAAGTTAATTTATGTCTTTAACTACACATCGATTCATGATACTGAGCGAATATCATCCAACCGTCGATGAAAAGACCCTGCCAGTGAAATGACCGTGTCGATGAAGTGAACCACCACCGTTATCATGTACGGTTATTATCTTATGACACACTATAGATGGTACGTGTTGTCATAATAGTTTCCGACTTACATTTTTATTTTTGGCATTGTAGTCAACTTGGGATTATTATTTACAATTAGTTGTAGCGACAGCATGAACTTGTCATTGAAAAAGTTCACTGCAAATTAATGGTAGATGCATTTGCCTAGCTTAGATTTGCAATTTTTGGAACTCATTTGTCCTAAATTGACGCAAGCGGGACGGTGTTTTTTATAAGTAACATAAGCTGATAATTGAGTTCAGGAAACAATGCTAATGTATGGGAATTCCATCATTACAAGCATGCCAAGGTGACACTGACTGTATTGTGACTTCCAAATCAGGTAATCTCATTATTTGCATTACTAATATGACACATAATTCGCAGCGAGTTGTCGAAGTACGGTTCATACAGGGATGGCTTCGAAATTTGTAAAGCTTGCCATAAAAGCCTTTCATAAATATCCCTGACATCTATTCACCTTTTTGATTGCAAACATTCATTTAAGCTGATTAATGTTTTCATAAATATTCCCGATATTTATCAATGTTCACCTTCTTGATTGCAAACATTCTTTTAAGTCGAATATACAGGATTTGCTTTTTGGATTGGATTATAACTGTGACATTCCTCTCGACTCTTCAAGCAAATTTTGTCTGTGATTTTGTCGCTTTATCTACTGCAGAAAGATGAATTTTGAAATTAAATAAAAAATAGATGCACCACAAATGTGAAATGCAATCCAACCGACTCAGGCTTACTTACTTCTTACTTCCTCGTTTTGCGTCTCTTCTTCCCGGTTCCGGGGCTGGACGTAGATGCGATGACCCGTTTCCATCTCGAACGATCTAGAGTAGTGTCTTCCGACACCTCCAGAGACTCCAGATCTTCATGGATACAGGCTTACCAAGTCTTCTTAGGTCTTCCAGGTGGACGGCAACCATCGACTGACAGGTTGTAGACTTCATTGATGACGTCACCATTGGATCTTCTTACGTGGCCAAACCAGCGCAGATGTCTTTGCCGGAGGCGGACTGGAAGTTCGGGCAAACCACAGCGTCTCGCTACTTCTTCGCTTGTAACTTTGTCTTTCAACCTGACCTTTGCCATATACATCAGCATTCGTCTGTCAGTACTTCTCAGAAGTTCAACCAGCCTTAGGCTGAGGGGCCACGTTTCTGCGCCGTAGATAAGAACTGATCCTACACACATCTCATACACATGGGCTCTACACTTCAATGGGATGCCTTTGTTGGTAAGAAGACTGGCCAATTCTCTCCATTTCGTCCATGAAGCCGCGATGCGAGTCCGAACCGCTCCTTCTGCGCTTGCCTCTGAGTCCACGACATCTTCGAGGTAACAAAAATCGTGGACGTCTTGTAGGACGATCCCATTCACATTAAGTGAATCATCCTCATGCGAGTTGGGAACATCCGCGCACTTCGGACATCGGAAGCCTGTTATTCTTTGAAATGAACGCAATCGGGAGCAAGAAAATAAAATGAGACGAAATGACACGCAGCTACCAGCGGCGATTATTGTCTCTCATTCCCACGTAAATACCTAAACCTATTAAACTTAGAATCAATAGGCAAACGACATGTCCAGCTATTATGTAATTGTTCGCCTTTTATCATATCGTTTCAAAATGCATAGGAGGATGCACAGCATCCGTACAATTGTACCTTCTGAATGAAGCAAAAACAAAGCATTTCAATTCAACATTCATTTTTTCATTAATTCTATTCTTCTTTCTGACATTGGAAAAATGTCGATCGACAACATCTGAACGCCATTTTTCAGGGCCACTTTTTACCATACGGGCTATGAGTTCTTTTTCAATCGAAAGAAAAGACAAACTACACAATCTCTCACCGGACATACTCGTCCTAGAAAATCTTCTAATTCTTTTGAGATTAGAGAAGGATCTTTCACAACCACAATTAGGCACGCTAAGTGTGGTGAGTGTTTCAGTCGCCTTTCAGTCGTGGGAAAAAAATCAGAAAAATCACGTAGGCTGCCAACAGGTTCAAAAACCCTGCTGCACTTTCTGTCTGACCAGCAAGCTCATCGGTTTTATGCAAAACTTGCAATTCAGCATGAAATTTGTTTGGAAAAACATGCATCTTATCTTTATCGATAGAACAAAACAAATCATTAAGAGATAAGACAGATAAAGCATTCCCGTAACAGTGGGTAATGTTTGAGAGGAGTCTTTACCCTGATGTCTCTGCCAACTACTACTAGCCAACTATAGCCTAGCTACTGGATGACGTTTATTAACAAACGATGTTTCCATGCCAATTGCCAATACATCATCACATCATATGTGTGTTTATCTTCTAAATATTGAATCTTCTTTCACCATGCCTCTTTCTGATATGCTACTAATAAGCTTCAAATATAGTAGTATAAATATTGATAATTACCTATAATATGAATAAATTTCTAAAATTTACAATTAGGACAAATTGCTATATCATTAAGAATGAAGCGGTAAAAGTTGGTTTATCATGATAATTTGACAGTAAACACTGTTTACCTTAATTACCCTGAGAAATCGCCACTGGTAGTTAGTTATCTTCATAGTAACTTCACTTTATAAATATTCGTCAGAGGAGGGGTTGGAATAAAATGGCAGACTCCCGACATGACTACTGCATTTCTCAACATTTAACGGTTTTTGAAAAGTTAAAAGGGCTCTTTTTTAATTGTGCTTCTTGAAATATTGTAAGTGTTTTTGAATATATTTTATCAGAAAGGATTTCCACCTAGGACTTCCTTCGGGGCTTGGTTAGACGTCTACGTCTACTCTGAGAGATGCTGTCTCATTCATTTCCTGAAGATAGAATAGAATAGAATAACGTTTATTTCGAATTTCCTCAATAATGAGAAGCGTGAGAAATGTACAAAATTTGAAAGTAAAAACACTTTTCATTACAAGACAATGGTCGCGTACAGCGATTGAAAGTGCTCGAAATCAATCGTATATTGAAAATCTATTATTTTCGCGGGTTTCCTCAAAATTGGAGTAAAATGATCAGAGCCCGTTACTTCTTGCAACACCAGTTACAAATAATTTAATAGCTCAAGCACAGAATTAAATATTTTGTTTATCTGCTTCGGTTTGCTAGAAGTGTGATTAATTCGAAATCGACGAATTCATGCACATCGAGGAACTTAATAAGTGGGCAAAAAGGAATTCCTGATACCTTACAGAGATAGGAAAAAAAGTCGTGCGTCGCTTGCGGATTAATGTGAGTTCATGCAAAGTACTTCGATTGCCACAATTTCTTCAGATTCGAAGAATTCGGATCATTGCGCACAAGTTTTCTCCATAATGTTGGCCCTTCCGATCATTATTTTTAAGAAAAGTAGCAGGCGTACGAAAATTAGTTCACTTGATGATCCTCTCCTCGGCATTGCTCACTGTATAGTGCATACATTGAATCGAAGCCACGCATCGATGTGTGTTTTGGTGTGTGCGACGTGATATCACAGCACGCACGCCTCTCTCACTGGCTCTGTTGTCATCTGCTGACAGCTTATTGTTTGCCATTTCCAATAGCAAGCGATGCACGAATTATCCATTCGAGAAGGAGCAAGTCGTCTAATTCTGTGATGTGCCATTTCGATATTAGGGTACATACAACTCTTCATTTGTAGGAAACCGAAAACACGCACAGATTAATCTAATTCTGTGAGCTCAAGGTAGGAATGTAGTATACAGCAGCATTGAGAGCAAAATTACACAAATTGAGAAGAAGCTCAACTTCAAAGTATCAGGATTCGATGATTTCTTCAGCGGCTGCAATTAATGATACATTGAAATTATCTTTCAGATAGCTCGTAAAAAGCATGACTTGAAGAAGAAGCTTCGCGTCACATTTTCCGGAGAACCAGGATTAGACATGGGAGGTCTTACGAAGGAGTGGTTTCTTCTATTGGTTCGAAAAATCTTCAGACCAGAATATGGCATGTTTGTCTACGATGCAAAATCACGTTCTCATTGGTTTGCTCTAGGCACTCCAGGAATCAAGGTAAGAACCCTGTTAACAATCTCCATCGGCTTATTAATTTGAAGTTGTTCATTTTCACTGAATTTTGTTTTGAATTATAAAAAGCAGGTGAAAGCAATTGAATGGATAGGAATAAGTTAGTTGCGACTGAGCTACCAGTTTACGAAATCGCTTCAGAAATTTTGAAAGCGAGTATTTAAGATCTGAAAATGATAACTTATACTTAAAAAAATCAAAATTTCATACTTTTGTTCCCATAATATCGCAAAGTTTTACGTCAGAAACAACCTTTAACTTGAACAATGGGAAATTATATCGTCGTATTCATTTAATCAAGTGTGATGACTTTTCGTCAAGAAGACCTCTGAAAAGTAGTTTGAGCGAAGACTAAAATGATTTTGTTCCCCATGTTGCAATCATGCTGCCTTGAATACTTTTTCCTGGATGTATTTGGTAATTAGATATTCACCACAGTCTGTTATTAAACCTACAATGCATATAGAAAATTACTATTGAACTAGCAAAAACCTGGACTGTTGTCTTACCTATTCATTTTCTGAGAGATACAACTTTGAAATGGGTTTTCTTGTGGTTTACAGTATCCTCAGCGGTTTCAAATTTGTCTATATTCAGTGAAACTACATCAATCGTCGCGAAACTTGAAGGGAACTTAGGTGCGCATATTTTCTGCAAGAATACCAAAATTTGTGCAAACTGAACCATTACTATTTGTATTAGACGATAACTTGAAGTTTAGCGATGTCACTTCTGATTCAATTTTGCGGATTGTAGACACATTTGAAAACGTGTGAGGATAAGTCAACCCATAGATGCCGAGTTTTTTTACTTGGTTACATTTTTACTTTTAATTTTTTACATTGATCATTACGTGAAACATTTTGAATAAATTCTCACAAAACCTTTTCAACTTTTGTTTCCGATTTGCTTTGACAGATTGATAGCGATTCTTACCAAGAATATCATTTGGTCGGAGTGCTTATGGGTTTGGCTGTCTACAATTCCATCAACCTTGATATTCGATTTCCCGCTGTTTGTTATCGGAAATTATTGAGTCCTGCCGTAGTGCCGTACAATAATCCAGATGCAACTGTCGGTAGTTGCGCTGTCTCATTGACCGACATTAAACAAGTGTCGCCGGTAAGTTACTATTTAGTTAATTCAGAAACCATTGTATAACCATGTTTTTGAAATGTTTTAAAACTATGAAAGCATCATATTTCTTTTGTTTTTGTTGTTTATATTTTATATCTTATTACCCTTACAGAAAAGTCTCATGTAATTACATGAGAAATTGCTCCTGTAAATTATTTGAGAATTTGGAACGTTTTCGCTAATATTACAGGACCATTTTCTCATTTATTATTGGAGATCGCCACTATTACAGTGAGCATTTGCTCATTTATTATTGGAGATCGCTAATATTACAGGAGCATTATTGAGGATCGTAGGACATTAATGATTGATCAAAATTTGATCATAGAAAAGGTTCAAATGAGATTGCTGATTTTATAGGGGCATTGCTTTCTTTCCACAATTTCATAAATCAGTGCACTTCAATCCATCTTAAGCATCAATTTGAAATTGCACTATTACTTGAAAAACAAACTGTTGTTTTAATCACTTATATTGATTTTCTTGATCTCTTGGAGTTACGAAATTTGTGGCTGATTTTTTGAATGACATCTGCCTCGCTTATAGTTGGAGCGACACGTCTCACTTCACCTGAAAAGAGAGAGAGAGGTTGAGATTAATAGAGCACAGACAAATTTGAAAAGGAAAGTCTCTCAAATATCGTAGATGTTAAAGTGATAATTTTTCAAAGCAGAGTTGTTAAATAGCAATGCCGAATAGACGCGAAATTTGCGCAAATTCCTACAGTTGACGATGGGACTTCATTTCTCGGGAGCTATCTTGTATGTGCTTCCCTAGCAAGCCATGAATAGCTACCATGTTTGCTTGTCTTGATTTGCTCTCACCTTGGGTGAAACATCAAGGCGCCTATGAACAAGTCTATATCATGTTCTTCAATTGCTGAGATCTCAATTATAGTTTAAATTCATTGTCTATTCAAAGGTATGTTTAAGTGCGAAGAAAAATACCTACATACAGAACTAAATAATGAAGCGTCGACAAGTAATCTTTAAAAGAAATGAAAATCTAAAGTTACAGCGACACGTTACATGAATACTAGTACAGTCAGTAACATTGCACAATATAGCGACAATAGATAGCTTTAAAGATAATACTGTTCTGAATATCGTTAAAAGCGCTCATTAAATGACCGACAAGAATAACCGGAAGATGCTTTGCTGCGATGCATTATTTGTCTTTTTGGAAGGAAATTTCATGAGTTTGCTTGGGTGGGTAAGGGGGTAGTAATTGACGATGTAATTGATTATCTGCTATTTGTTTCAACGTTGAACCAGACACCAAGAATCGATAGCTCAGTTACATGTTCAATATTCTGTAGACAATAACCAGGAATAGTAGACTGATTTTTAATCGTGGAGACTTGCATTTTTGTTCATTCATTTTAGGATCTATTCACTTTGACCATTTAAAAAGTTTGTCATACATAGACATGTCGGCGGTTATAATTGTGACGAGATGTTTATTAATTGCTATGACAATTGATGTGTGGTGGTGAGAGTTTGATCCTGCTAATTGACACAGTCACATGCAAGCGGCTCGTAGCTCAGTTGGTGTAGTGCATGTCTAGTTAACCTGGGTCGTAGGTTGGAATCTTGCCAGCCGCACATCTCTTGCGTAGGAATTTGATACATAGTATACTTAATTCCATTCTATTTTTTTTACTGAATTTTCACCCCTAGCACAGCTATGAGCTATGAACGAAGCTGGGGGTTACTCAATGAAAAGGAACAAATTGTATTATTTTAAATAAATAAAATGAAAAAAAACAGATCTTCTAATCTGATTAAGCTGTACCCATCAGAAACCTGTTCGCACGCCTCTTGAAAGTATCAAGATTGTATTGGTCAGGGAAAGTGGTCTGGGGAAGCTGATTCCAAAGCTGTGCCGTGCGAACAAAAAAGCTTTTCGAGCGACTCACAGTACGTGCGCGTTCTAAGCTCACATGGTAGCATGTAAGTGCATTAGCTCTGCGTGTGCTTCTGGAGAAGATCTTAGGTTTGGGTGCGCACTTATTTACTGCAGAGCTGCTTCTACCGAAATAGTACCTGTAGAAGAGACTGAGTGAAGCAACATCCCGTCTGACGGAGAGCGGCTGCAACTTGCTAGCAAGTTTTTCACCCATGAGATTCTTGACACGTTTCTCAACCCGTTCAAGGAGGTTAAGATGCGTTTGTGGGGCGCCTGCCCACAGATGACAACAATACTCCATCAGAGGACGAATAGTGGACTTGTAAAGATAGCGGACAGTCTGGTGGAAGATAGCTGCTGGCACGATAGAGACTACCAATGCGTTGAGCTGCCTGCTTGCTAATGGATTGGATGTACGGTTTCCATGACAAGTCTTTCGTAACCACCAATCCAAGGAAGGAGATGGAATCTTGTTCTCTGATCCTATTATCTGACATCTTAATGCTATGATCATCATTATCTCCTTTAAGTCGTGAGTGCAGAATACTCTGAGTTTTTGAAGGATTGAAGGAAACAAGCCAATTGGCGCCCCATTCTGAGACCCTGCGTAAGTCTTCATTAAGAACGTCGCATAACTGCTGACGTTGCTGAGTGCTCTTAGCAAGCCGCTCATTGGAATTGAAGAGTGTCGTGTCATCTGCATATATCACCAATTTACTCACGAGGCAGTCTGGGAGGTCGTTGATGTACAGCAGAAAAAGAGTGGGTCCCAAAACTGACCCTTGAGGAACTCCTGCATTGACAAACTTGGTGGAAGACTTTTGGCCATCTAAGACGACAGATATCTGCCGGTCACTAAGGAAAGAAGCAAGAAGTTTGTGGAGTTGATCAGCAACTCCATAGGACTTCAGCTTCCTAAGTAGTCCCTGATGCCAGACTTTATCGAATGCCTTGGAGATATCCAGGGCAACTGATCTCGTCTCACCTTGTCTGTGAAGGACACGACTCACATGTTCAGTGACATATGAAAGAAGATCTGCAGTTGATCGAGAGTGCCTGAAGCCATACTGTTCTTCTGATAGAAGGTTCTGAATTTCAAGGAAGTTAACTATGTGTTGGTTAATCACTGCTTCAAAAATCTTGCCAGCAATTGGAAGCAGGCTAATATGACGGTAATTAGATGGAAGAGATGAGTCAGAACCTTTCTTTGGAACTGGAACCACGGAAGCTACTTTCCAACAAGAGGGAAACTCACCGGTGGATGCACATCTGCTGAACAGTTTAGATAAAAGTGGAGAAAGCTCAGGTGAGGGATGCTTGAAGACCGAAACCGAGATGCCATCTGGTACACTAGACTTAGAGCTATCGAGACCTGCGATTATCTTTTTGACGTTTCGGACTGTGACTGAAGGAGGACTAACTGTCTCATCAGTGCGCGTGGGAATTAGAGGTGGAATTCTATCTCCATCGTCTAATGACGAATTCTTCGCAAACTCCTTGCAAAGCTCCTTGCAAAACTATTGTTAAATGATCATTGTTTTTGTGTCCCTATTGAGAGATATACTAGACTACTGTCGTCGTTGTTAGCTAAACATTATTCTTTGCACGCCGAATCATTTCTGAAGATAGTTCCGCAACAAATTTGTACTATTGACACGTCAGATATGAAAATACATATATCTGCGCGAAGCTGCTCGACATTTCGGCAAACTGGTGACTGTGTATTTCTATGTATTTTGAAGGCAATGTACTTCTATTCTGCCTCATCCCATATTTTCTAAAATTCATCAAATTTCGTCAAACTTAGCCACATTGGATTTAGAATAGACTTGATCTGTCACTGAGTGACAGTACAACACCACTGAGAAGTCTTACTGGAGAACCCAGGGATGAAGGATTGGTACCATGGATGCTCATCAAGAAATACAAGATACAGCCGTATTCATGAACTTCGTGGGAATTGTTGTCTACAGACAAATGACGAGCAGTTTATGTTCTACAAGCCGAAGGAATTTTACATACTCAACGAAAAAGAAGATCGTTGACGATGTAAGTATCAACAACAAAAATGTTGGGGGGGGGGGGAGACCGAAGGCAATATTTGAAAGTTGAAGGTCACTCATCGATGTTTCACAAGGGTTCGAATTCACCATATTGTCTGCGTCCCATGGATGACTTGCGTCGATTTTGCTGTGGGAGTAGGCCTAGGGATTTGTGGTAGAAGGTGAAGATAAATATAACACATAGCTGCAGTCGAACTTCATCTAATCCTGTTCGATACCTTAATGCTCCGTTATCTCCGTGATACATTCATGTGCACGACCTTGCATCGATTATGCGTGCAATCATAGTGTGATTATATATTTGCAAGCATTATATGAGAGTAATATTGCTGATATCTTAAAATCTTACTTCACTCCCTTTTTGCGTGCTTGTGGTCCAGCAGATGCTGGGTTGATCGGTTTCAGCTTGATGATTCTCCTCCACTTCTTGCGATTGTATGCATCAGCTTTTTGAGCACCAACACTTGTCAGATCTTAGTCTATCACATTGCAGTCTTTCTTCGACGTCCTACAGCACGCTTGCCAGCAACTTTGATATCCGGGACTTTCTCGACCCATTCTGATTCTGCCTTCTGATGGAATCTAAGATGTTCTCTAGCCCCATTTCCTGTCGGAGCTCTTCATTAGACCTTCCGTCTGATTTTCTAACTCCACGTACATCTAACGCATCATGCGCATTTCCGCAGACTGCAGCATCCTTTGGTGAATAGAGAGCAGGGGCCAAGACTCATAAATATGTGCTTGACGGACACTTTATGCATACAACTGGCCTTTAACTTGCATACATATCTTTTTTCAAAGTCGTGCCATTCTAAATATCTAACTGATGATTACTGATGGATTCAGTAACGCTTGTGTCCTATAAAGTGAATTTGTCGTCACGGTTTCTTAAAAGCAGAAATTGTATTTTCATTGTTGTACCTACGTTCAAAGAGTTCTTGTTTCTATCCCAGTTTTGCTGGGGTCTCTATGAAGAATCTGTTTCCTGTTCTGCGACTTATTGTTCTAAACAGTTTACAAAGTATTGAATAATTTGGTTTCCTTAACACCAGAGAACGTTCATCCTGAGAGAAGTATTGTGACATGAAGTATTTGAAAATGTCCCTTGTTTGATTTGGCAGTATGAACTACAATTTTCTTAAACTGTTAATATAAAACCTTGAGGAAGACTGTTGGAGTAAAAATTCTGCTCTCTGAATCACTATCATTATCATTGCTACTTCTGATAATCAGACCAAATTCAATTAGCATTAAGATTTAAACAAAGTTGATTCGAATGTTTTAGTGTTTAAAAAAAGTGTTAATGTTTTAGTGCGAAAAAAAACATAATCAAATTAAGACACGACACGGTCAAAAAAAAAAATTCGAAGGATCCAGGAAACGGAAGACGCCAAAGTTAAACAATTACCCTAGTGGAGAATCTTGTAAATAATTAGGTAATTAAAAGTCATGAATGAATGAATTAATACTGACAACATAGAGTAACCTACTCTAGTATAGAGCAGGTACTGAAATACGTATAAAGGCAAGTCTACTCAACTGAAGACGGTAAGGGAAATAAATTAATACTTATAAACGATTTAAATTTTTTTATCAAATAAGAACTGTAACAAGAGTTCGTCATGGACCTGACGAGAAGCTAACTAAAAATAACAAAGGTGAAAATTAGAAACCTAAAAAACCAAAATTAAGTTTTGAGATAAGATTAAGATAAGTTTGTTTTTGCGTTTTTTCAACAATTTTGCAACGTTCTTTTTCAAATGAACAACTTTGCATCGCATTCGCCTTTTCTCCAGCTATCTATGGATTGAAAGTGTTATTACTGGTTTACTGTCTCGATCTGCTCTCGATATGAATAAAATATCAAAGTCAATATCTCGGTTATCAATTGCTGGGATATCAACTAGAGATTGAAACATAGCGCATTTTAAAAGCACGTTTGAAAGCGTTTTAAATCCACATTTGGAAACAAGGTTTTCAGATTAAGTATAGAACACGATTGTCAATCCATCTTAAATTAATTCAACATAAAGTCAGTTCTGGTTCTGTCAAATTGTTTGTCCCTTAGTCATTATGTATATCAAAGTTTGCACAAGTAAGTGTCACTATTGTCATACACATGCAATGCTTATGACAACGCATTGTTTTAAAACAAGCCCTGTTTCTACTTTACTCAATGTCAGATATCGCTCTTCAAAAATACATTTTGACTACCTGGCATTTAAAGTAACCTATTTGTGTTCAAGCGCACAAGGAGTCATATTGAAGTAGCATTAGAGTTCCCACAAAAAGTACTTCATGTCGTCTTCAGAAGGTCCCTTGGATCGTTGACAGGCAGTCTACTGAGCTGGACGGTTTGTTAGTTTCATTCGTGAAATCAAAACGAATTGCGTGGCGAACAGACATCAGCTTTATAGGATTCGTCCCATAACGGGATATTTGTCCTATACGACAAATACTTATCCAAAAGATACTTCTGGGACAGCTGTGTCGGTTCTGCATTGTCTCATGGAAAGTATCACAAGTTATCTATCACCTCATCAGTCAATAAAGAGGTTGTGCATTATAATGAAACTTATAAATGATTAAATTTGTAAGCACTGAAAGTAGCATTTGGACAGTTGTTACTTTTGTGTATTATTTAGTTGGGATGAAGACCTTGCTGATTCAATATCCGATACTTAAACGATCAATCACTTGACGGTAGACATCAATACTGATGGTCACGGTCAGAGCCAGTCTCGACGGTCAAGAAGATCAATTCTCCATAAAACTTAATGTTAATTCAAGCCTGAATTCTGTCCAGCTAGAATATTGGCACCACATTAAGCATGTATAGTCATTTTAGATAGTGAAGAGTCGAACGGTGCGAATAATATTTACATTTGACGAATTTATCTCCAAGAAAACTTGAATTAAGGATACTTGTGGGTACTTTTCACTTAACAGGCCTGCCGACAATCTGGGGCAGGCGACACGAAACGCTGTTAGTGCTGACAAGTTATTAGTGATCCCTAATACCCTGAAGTCGACGACTCAAAATTCTGTTAGGGAATCGGCTATTAGTGTAACAGGAAAGTCAGCGACACAGAACTCTGCTAGCGTGACCGGGTATTAGCTTAATAGAATGTCAGCGTCTCGAACGGCTGTTAGGGAAGAGTGTAGCACGCCGTTAGCGAATTTCTTAACGGGTATCAGAGGCACCTTTAGTGATTCTGTTAGTCGTTTGTTTTGTCTTGAAACACATGTAGAAGCTTAGAATAATATCATAAAAATGTCAATATGTGTTTCACCATTTACCAAAAAACAAGGGACTCCGCATACGCTACCTGAGCGATTTATTACGTGGATCTACTGTATGTCTAACTACAGTGATATGAAATAGCCTAAATGAAAGGACGCTTATTGAATTATTTACAAGCGTGTCAATAGTGCCTAAGCAATGCACATTCACTTGTCTCTCAATGTGGAAGACGAAATGCAAGAAAGCCATTTTGATGTTCAAGGAAAGGTTTACGTTGACGTTATCGACTTGGAATAGATGCGCAGTGATTTAGCCTATCTCTGCAATGTATCAGGCATTGTCATATTTCCTCATGACGTCACTAAACAGGCGTGTTCGACCAATGTAACTTATCTAAGTGAACACTGTCTAATCGAATAAAAGTGCGTAGACATTTGGAGACGCCACACACCATTTTTACAGCATGTGGAGAGTGCAATTCGACGCCGCAGCAAGCAAAATGAGATTGTTTAAACCCCGAATCAATCCAATCGAAGAACAGCGGGATGAGGATTTTCAATGAATTCAAAATTCAATGAATTTTTCAATTAATTGTGTTACTTCTACGGACGTGTATTCCTTCTTCCGCTGCCTCTTCGCCATGTTTGCCTCCTTGCTTCGTGTCAACATAGACTTAATATTTTACTGTGGCTTGCCTCAACGACTGAATTGAATGGCTGATACACGATTTGATTGGTTGCTGCAGGCGTTGTTACGATTACGCTAGATCTAATAAAAGCGATCAACAATTTTATGGGAAATCCTACATAGATATCCGACTGCCACCTTTGCTGACATTCACTAATAAACATTCTAGCTAACAGACGTTTCGAGTCGCTGAAAGTGTAGCGTCTATTACCGAGTCATCTGGTTCTCACTAATAACGCTTTCACTAACGGCGTTTCGTGTCGCCTGCCCCTGACCATTGAGGTTCATGGGTTCTCTGATACAAGCTGCGACTGCAATGCGCGCGCTTGGCCAATCACACAAGCCAAAGAGAGACGGATATCTCTGTCAATCTATATCGTTTGCTACCATTGTATACAATGGCTGGGATAGAATTGTGTCCGCTCTAGACTAATCCACACACAAACGAATCTATCTGAGTGGATAATCCAGACGATAACTTACATGTATCTCCATTGCAGTACATTGCATTTTACTCACATTACATAGAGTGTATAAAAGTAGTTTAACATTAAGTCCGTTAACAAGTTCTGTAGAAGATATAGTGAAAAGGATGATCAACATCTTGCGACTGGCTAGCTATGACCGATTGCCTTGAGACATATGTAAACTCTTGAGAACGAGAGACACACCCAATTCAGAGTTCTCACCTACATTGCGTCTCTCACCACCGTTTCTTTACACTCACACGGTGCATTGACACGCACTGTCGGTTTGGATAACTTCAACGTTTCCTATTTCTCTCTTGTGTACCATAATCTTGCAAGTCAGTGGTTCTGACGACGACTTCTACGGATGAAGGAATGAACTAAATCTGTGAAGTGTGGAAGTTAGATAAGCACGAATTTTACGCATTTGCTATGAATTCCAATGACTATCAGATTTCACCCATATGAACATGAAAAAATATACCTTTAATAAATGTGGTTTTGAAAGCCTAGAATTTTTGTTCAATTTCTTACAGAATTAATATAATCCATTGAAAAAGTAGGCATGAAGTTACGATTAACATGATCATTCATTTACAAATGCATAATAAAAATGCTACTTACAATTGTATTATAAGTAATATCGCTAGTTAAATAGTACTCATGCTAAAAGTAGTTGATCCTAAGTCACAAAATGGACAGTTCACAACACCCCTCGCAACATTTTTGATGCATTTATTCATCTGAATCAGCAGCCACCGTTCTTTTACTATACGATATATATATTAAGGTAGTAGCAAGCTATACGTAATTAACACGTGTTTTCAAAAAAATTCATTTGAATTGCATTCACCTCAGCTTAACCATCCCTATCTAATCAAAAAGACTTCAGACATTGTCTCAAGACATCTTCATGCGATAATTTATTAAAGCGCATCGTTTACCAAAGCATTGTACCGCCAATCTTCAACAGTTGCTCAAAAAATTAATTTTTGATAAATGTGAAATGAAACTTTAAACTGCTATTTATAGTAACAGGATGATCGAAGTGGTGAAAGCTGATGCCACCATTGGACAGAGCACTCGCTAATTGTGCTGTGTATTATTGTTGGAAACAATTGAATCATAGGAGCATAAAAAGAACGGAGGGAGAGGCCCCTTTCTTCAGAGCTCAAAATTCAAGATTGAGGATTCCTTGAAACCTGCATTCAATGAACAGAGATGTTATCAACTTGAAAATTGTGAAAATCTTCGGATTTGGAAGGTCGGATGATCATTTGGACACAATTTTCTTGCTTGATAACCATGTGATTGCTCACAGTCCACTGGGGAATTTCTGCAAGTCCAGGGGTGAGTGGACTGGACTCTGAATGATGTCTCTTTCTATCGTTTTAGTGACAATGATGTCGTCCGCGCACTTTGTTAATGATATTTGTGGACTTTTTATTAGCAAGTCGGCTGCGAAATATCCGGACATTGAAAGGTCAACATATGACTCCTGCAGCAAAGCACTTGCTATAAGCATCGATTCACTGCGAAGGTCTTATATTTTATGCCGTGAATAGTCTTTCATAAAGCTAACAGAGTATATGGGAGGATATGTCAATTGAGTCTATTATCAAATGTATTACAGCTTTCCTGGAGGATGTGTGTTACAACGTGTAAACTTCTATTAACACTGTGTGCTTATATACCGTCAGTTGATTTTATTAATGCCTCTTTTTTTTCAACAGGAATTGTGGCAAGGATTGAATGAATTATTAGAATATGAAGGCGATGTAGAGGAGGATTTGTGCGCCACTTTTCAAATATCATATTCAGGCGCAGATCGGAAGCTGCGAAATCATGACTTAAAGTCAGGTGGTGCTAATATACCGGTTACCAAAGCAAACAGACGAGGTGCGTGATGTTTTATGAATAGAAATTTTCTCAAGTAATGTTGAGATGTAGATACAAGGAGTTGTTGTATGCTCTCCTTGTTTTGTCAGGCATGTAGATTCTCATGTTCCAGAACTAATTTTAACACATCAATAGTTAGTAGACTATAGAAATACGATGTTATCAATATATGGAAATTCACTATTGAGCTCTGTGTATTTAATCCTTTCATAAAGTGAAGATTTATTTATATTATATGCAAATTCGCAAAAATACATGTACAGATTTCATAATGCAAACTTGATGTCGTCTATGGTAAACTATAGAATATGTCCTACATTATATTTAATGCATAAAATATTTTTATATTTTATACCATAGATGACAGCAAGTTCGCATTATGAAATTTGTGCATTTATTTTCACTAATTCAGAAAATATGTTCTTTAGTCATTCATGTATAGACACAATTTCAAATAAATAAGATCAAATTGTTCAGGACAAATCGACATTGTAAATAGAATAATTGAATAATGAGCTGCATCCTCAGTTGAAAAATGTGAGCAGATATGAATAGCTGCCATCTCATCTAATATCAGGAATCATCAGCAGGCCTACAGCATTTCACATCTCTCAACATCAACACAACTCCCTATTTAAAGTTACAGCCATGGCCGGGTAAATTTGAGATTTGCAGTTAGCAAGTTAGAGAAATTTCGACGGGCATTGCCGATGTTGGAGATGTGAACTAGGCCTTCTGAAGATTCCTGATATTGGATCAAATGACAACTATTCAGGTCTTTCCATTTTTCAACTGAGGATGCAACTCAACATTTAATTATTTTATATACATTGTTTTTACAAAAAGCAGCATTTATTGATAATTGCAGGCGCAAAAAATTTAGACGATTCGTCAGTATAGCTTCAAAGTGATAATTAATGAATGCCCGTCGAAATTTCCCTAACTTGCTAATTGCAAATCTCAAATCGGCATTATTCAGAAATCATTCAGAAAACTTAAAGTTGCTAGGAATTGGCATGATTTCTTCTTAATTTCAGAATCACATTCACTTATATTGTTTCAGACATTGGAATTACGGAATTTTGACATGTTTCAATTAGATCGGGCACATGATACCACACCTTAAAAGAATTAGACTTACTAAGATCTGGCGCTCAACTTGCACAAACAAGTCTTGACGATGACCCATAGGTGTTCTATCGGGTATAAAGACGGCAAACGAAAATTGTATTTCCTCAATCACTGTTGTTATAAAGCGCCACGCAGAACATGGCGTGGCATATATATGAATATATCTTCGAAATCTACAACAAACATCAACACAGCGTCTACATCCAGCATTGCATTACTATAGTTATGTTTACGTACCTTACAAATTGCAGTAGACCTAATGTTAGGAGGAAGTCTAACTTCAAAACTGTTTGACGCAGCAAAAGAAAATGAATACGTCATGCATAATCACTTTCTATTGAGATGCATCGCCGGCTACATACGTGTATATAGCTACTGAAAAACATCCTCTCCTAGAGCGACAACCGCCCTACAACGACCTTATTACCTTCAATGGTCGTTGCAAGTGGGGACCAGTGTATGTACAGCATATGACATGTATTGCATGGAATACTGCCGATCTGAAGAGGCCTCTTTCATTTTTTTGTATTTTAATGCTTTGAATTTCTTGATGAGAGACAGTTTTGTAATGCTGCGCATGAAATTGTTGCAAGCCATTGATGCGTCTGAAAAAATTAAGCGTGCAACAAATTTAATGCTTGCAGTAAAAATTTTAGTGTAATTCTTTCGTCACTTTTTCTATCAACAGTTGCAACGCTGTTGTCCAATGACCTGACGAGGACGAAAAGATGGATTTCTATGATTCTATCGATCAAATATCGAATTTAGTTTTTTCAGATGCGAATAATGTCAGTCAAATATTTCAAGTGATGTAATTATTGAAACTTTAAATGTTGTTGTTGTTGTTTATTTCAATTAAAAATGAAAATCATTAAGTTACATAAATTGAATGTTCACATAAAAAGAGTATTGAGCAACTTCTAGTGAGAATAATAGAAGGATTATAAACTACAATATTTCAGAACTGACATTCGGTGCACACCACTGCCAGGTGAAAGGTTTGCAAGATGCACCAGTTAACGTGTATTTTAATGCGTTTTTATTATTGTGGAATCCTATTGCTGTTAATCCTATTCTGTAAATTTGACTTTGACTTTGTAAGTCTGCGCCAGCGTAAGTTGCGTGTAATTGCCTTCAAATATAAAGGCATAACGGCTGAGTTAAACTTTCTTTTTTTGCTATCATTTCACCCTAAAAGTTGTAAATGAGACGTGTTTTTTTAATTTTATCTTCCATCTTGTACTTAAGTACACTAGAAACTAATGGAGTTTGCCAATCAGCATTTCTAATTTTACTAACAGCCACAAACCCTAGATGGAGAGAAGTAATGTGTGGAGTATATGGACAAGTAATATGAGATGAAGTACATCTGTGTGAAATGATGGAATGATTATTATCATTGATAAGTGCACCCATAAGCAACAAATATGGCACGTACTGAACTTTATTCATCTGATTTATCACTAGCATCAAAAGAAGCACTGTAAGATCAACATTAAAGCATTACCATGCCATACATCGTGAAATACGCAACAACAATATTGCTTTCATTATGAAGATCGCTTCAGTTTGTTTCGTCTCCCCAAAAGTATGTTTGCTGCTACAATGATTTTGTCAAGGTTTGGCAGGGTTGATGAGTAGGTCTTCCTCCATCCGCTGCGAATACCTGTAATCATATTTTGCAGTGCTTCGTCTTTGGAGGCTTCTTTAGAATCTCGTTTGAGATCTATCGGAGAACTCTTCAGAGGAAAGCAGATAGTGTACTCATTATTTTCTTCATTCGAGACGGATGATGTTGGCAAAGGGTTTCTTGAAAGTCCGTCCGCAATTAAATTCGATTTACCAGCAATGTGTTCCAGTTTGAAGTCAAAGTGCTGAATATTTAGGATCCAACGCTGAAGACGATTGGAGACTCTGTCGATAGGCTTCTTGATAATTGACAGCAATGGTTTGTGATCAGTTTGTACGATGAACCTGGTTCCCAGAAGATACACGTACGTACGAAGTCGAGTTAGGGTAGATACGATGGACAGGAATTCTCGTTCGATTTGAGAGTACTTTTGTTCAGTTCCCGTGAGCTTGCGTGATACGAAGATTACTGGCTTCTCACCTTGTAAGATAACTCCTCCCAGTCCTTGGCCGCTTGCATCCACTTGGACTATTGGTCCCGAAGCGCCGAGTTCCCAAAGAGGCGAAGCTTTGCCGCTGAAGTGAGGTACCGTTCGGCTCCCAACGTAGGTAGGTAGCCCTAGGAATGAACGCACTTCCTCGCAGGTAGATGGCTTTGGCATGTTGTGAATAGCTTTTAGCTTGTCTGGATGCGATGTGACGCCTTCTTTTGACCAGATATGACCTATGAATTCTAACTCAGGCTTGGCGAAGATGCTCTTGTCGAGATTTAGGCGAACTCTATTATCCAAAAGCGTGACATTGTGACTTGTAATGTTTGGTTGTGAGATATGTGGTCATTCCCAAAAATAAGATAGTCATTCATGTAGCAAGCAACATTAAGATTTGCTAATGATATGGAATGATAAAGATTTGCTTATTGTTCACAAACAATCAGCGATGTTAAATCACAATACCGAACGAACATCAGATGCTGTTGAGAGATTTCGAAGCGATTTAAATAGAATAACTAAATTTTGAGTTTCATCCTCAGTTGGAATATGGGAACAGACCTGAATAACTGCCATTTCATCCAATATCTGGAATCATCAGCAGTCTCTCAACATCGACACAGCTCCCTATTTAAAGTTGCAGCCATACCCGGATAAATTTGAGATTCGCAATTAGCGAGTTACTGAAATTTTCAATGGGCATACATTAAATATCACTTTAAACACACCACTGGAAAATCGCCTAAGTAAGTGCGCCTGCAATAATTAATAAATGCTGCGCTTTGCAAACACGATGTAACTTTACCATTAACATTTTTGCCAGTAATGTGTTTAATTGCAAAATTTCATAGCAATGTCACACTGGCATTCGACAATCTACATGTATAAATTACTTCGAAAGTCAGTATCTGAGCACTACTTGGCTTCAAAAAGCTTCCCAGTCATATAATAGCACAATCGGCATTAATGAAGCAAGCCTGACTTGAAATGGACATGGCTTGACAACATGTCCATTGAAAACAACATGGCTTGAAATAAGACGATGATGAAACATCGAATTCGTCAAATTCGCATTGTTCGGAGATAGTTTGTAGATATATTTTTTCGGAGTACCTTGTCATTTAGTTCATGAGTCACAAAATGCTCTGATTTTAATAATATAACATAGAGCTTTCTTGCTAAATAGGGCTCTTCAAAAGCAATGATTTCGCAATCAGATGAGCTTCAAGCTTCGCATGGAGTGATGCTCATTGTGACGTCTGATAACAAAAGAAATATTGATTATCCAGGAAATGTGGAAATGTATTTTGAATGTCATGTTATGAAATATATTGATTTTTTAGCTCTATTTTCTTTATTTTCTTTCAGTCTGGCGATGTTACTACCTTATATTCATTTTAGTCTACTGAAAAGCTGATGTTTGACCGTTCTCAAACCATAAATATTTTGATGGCTATTAAAGAAAGACCTATTCAAAACAAATTTTCCTGTTCAAATATTTGGATTTGATTGAGAGTTTATACATGTTAGGAGCACCATGTCTGTCCATAAACACGTTTTTGTATTCTTAGGCTCTCTGCTGAGACAATTTGTTCCCTAATTTTCAGAGTACGTTGACTTGTACTGCGACTGGATGCTGAATAAAGGAGTATATCCTCAATTCCGTGCATTCTATCACGGTTTCCATTCCGTCTGTGCCTCCAACGCATTGATAGTAAGCTACATTGGAAATTTGCCTCAGAGTTCATGGAGCTATTTGTTAGCATTCCATTTTGTAGATGCTGAGACCGGAAGAAGTAGAGAATCTTGTTTGCGGATCACCTGTCCTCGATGTTGCAGAATTGAAAAAAGTAACAAGCTACGACGGATACAAGGCTACCGATGTTACCATCGTGTAAGTGAGAGAAAATGCACATTGCACATAATTTAATAACAAACATGTAAAACTCATTTTGCATGTAACGTAGAAGCCAAATAACACTTAAATAGTGTTAATTTGGCATGATTATTCAATAAAAGAATTGCGTATAAGTTCGCCTCTAGAACGAGTTTCTGCAAGGAACGAGGCCGAAAATCCTCTTTTGCCAGACAGGATCAAAGAAGCACATGTAAATCCAAAGGGAAGCAGATTAAAGTTTTCGGTAAAAATGAGAATTTCAATGTTTTCTCTCATGAAGTGAAAAGTGCTAAATCTAAAGTCATAATTTTTGGCATGAAATACTTCAAGTCGTGAATTCATGTGTTAATGATATGCCTTTGTCTATGAAGCGGAACACATTCTGATTTAGCAGGCCTGCTAATGTCGGCAAACACAACATTTTGGCCAATTATAGCCATTAACCAGCTTCTCGCATACATCACCGATCAGAAGCATGATAATAACACATGCACATGATAGGAAATGATCGGAAGACTTTCCATGCCAGCACGTTTGCTTTTAGACTTGATGCTTTTCCTTTTATTAGAGAAAATATGGAAAATCTTGTTTTACCAATGGCCATAGTCTGCTTCCCATTGAATTTGCATGTGCATATGCATTTCAGCCTGACTGACAAGAAGAGGAGCTATGTAAGTGCATGTAGCACTATGCAAGCGACTAGTTTTACACCATAAAGATTACTGATGAAACGTAGTTACAAATAATTTGGTTACATTGAAGCGGTGGAACCCCGGACTTGCAGACGCCGTAGCCAGATCTGTAGTATGTAGCTACATGGTGTACAATTGTTCTGCACAAGTCTCATTTTGACCTGGCTTTTACCTCGTCTGCAGTCATTATACCATTAAAATCAAGATCAACTGTAGCTCAATCGATAGCTATTTTGATGTTTACATGTATGTGATGTTTATCGATTGTTGTTGCCCGACAAGACAAGGATTGTCCTTACATATACGTCAATAATTTGAGCACTAAATTCTCGAGCAGTTGCAGACGCTGCTTTTCCAGCAAGGTTCGACTTTATTAGACTGCATGTAGTCCGCAACTCGAGGACCGCCCATGGAACAGTCTGCCTTGCGTCCAACTCTGCTCGAACCTGAAGCTTTGCATATAGAAAGTTCACCTTACCCATTAACCACATTGGCAGGATATCAAGAGGTCTTATTTTACATTTCATATGTTCTCATGCATTTCCATATAATTATGATCTAGTCCATAAATTACGATTTCTATCAATTCTCTTATCACAGATATTTTTGGGAGGTCGTCATGGAATTCAAGATAGATACTCAGAAGCAACTTCTTCTCTTCTCAACTGGTAGCGATCGGATTCCGGTTGGTGGAATGTCAGAAATGCAGTTTAGAATAACACATGTGAAAAACAGTGAAATGTAAGTATGATAAGTTGAATTCCTATGTTCTTAAAAATGTATTTTAAATCACCGTATTTGGTTTTGTAAGAATTTCCTTGGATAGTTGTTGCAGAATTGTCATGAATTGAACGTGACTTCTACTAAATAGTATATACATTTATGTGTAGTTAAACCGTGAAATCCTTTCATTAAAGAATAACTGACAAAACCGCAAGTCCTAGACTTAAGTTGCTTCGCATGGTACCACGATGGTCGTGGGAAATAACTATGTAATATATTGTGTAATAAACGGTATTTTATTAATTATTTCAGAAATAAACAGTTACTTTCAAAATTAGCGTCATCTGTCTGTAATTTTTTTTATCTAATCAACTAGCTAAATGTATTTCCAGAATTAACTGAATTATTAGTGAATTTGTGGATCATCGAACTATTTTGCAAAGTAACGGATGTCACGTTTTAACGGCACCACTTACAACAGCTATAGGTATCCAACACTGCAATTGGAGGCATTTAGCGGCTTCATATTGCCAATTTTAATAAATCAGTTCCACTTCTACAGCCCTGTGTGACGATTTGAATCTAGTAAAACTGAAATTTCGAAAGCGATTCGATTTTTCGAATAGCAATGGTTCTTAAGAATTTCTTCAAAAATTGAGAGATTGCGGTAGTTTTCAGTTACACCGAAAAAAGTCATACACACATGGAAATAGACAGCAGCCATCGTTGTACAGTCTTTCGATAAATGCCTCATTACAGCGTTTCGGAAGCGTTACAGGTACCGTAGTTAAAAACAGACGAACCTTCCCAAGGGACATATTCAGATGGCATCAAGATGTAAATAATTTCAAACCTTAGAAATAGGTCTTGAAAGGACGCTTTTTCAATCTTTCAAGCTTCACATTTAAAGCGATGTCTTGATATTTGATAATTCAGTCTATAATTAAATTTTTCTTTCACGATTTCATATTATATGACGAGGCAGTTTTACTGCGAAATATTATGGATATGTATACTAGTAAAAGTTGCTATCAGAAAATTATGTTCAATCAAATTTGACTTATACGAAGTACCACTTCGGAAAAATTTTAGAATAACAGCAACCATTTATTACTAACGTACACGCCCATTTATATAAGCGGAATGAAAGGTTGCATAGATGTTAAAATATCCTATCTTAAAGTAATCTCAATACAAACGTTGAATCAGGGAGTTAAACTTACATGTACAGTTCTTGATTCCAGTTAAATAAAACATCTATCTAAATACTGTAGGTGCATGCCTACTCTGTAATTATTGCAATGTAAATTACAAGTGCTTGTCATAATTATATCAATAAAATGTGCCCATATGACTGCATAACAAGCAAGTACTAAAACAAAATTTTATGCAAGTAAAATCAATATAAAATAATAAATTTGGAGCTACCACAGCATCTGATTTTCAATTAGAAACTTCGGATGATCTAACGAAAATATGAAATAATCCAAGATCGATTTGCTGCAGTAAAAGTCAAGTACACTTCCGATCGAAAATTAAAATCAAATGTTGCCGCATCCTATTAAAAATTACATGGTAGTTTCATCAACTTTAATTATTATTTACTGCGACATGTATTATTGGCATTGGATAATAGCTATCTATTATAGCACTTTATTACTCATTTGATTAATCGTATTTAGTTTGGTTTCGTCAGATTTTTCAATCGACTACAAGCAAATCGAATGAAAAAAAATCAAAAGTCGTTGGTAAACATCCCAGTAAACACAATGCATAGCTTCACTCAAAGAATTTCATTTATTTCAGGCTCCCAATGGCTCACACATGCTTCAATCAGCTAATGCTACCACCCTACAGAAATAAAACGCTACTAAAACAAAAGCTTCTAATTGCTATTCAAAACTCTGAAGGATTTGGCATGGAATAAAGTTCTGTTTCCTGCTGTCTATCACCATTTTATATCAACCTTTCTTCTCTATGAAGTTCTAGTTCATGAGTGTTTTGTTCACATTCCGCTTGATGCTCTGAGCATTCGTATTTCTGAGAAATGTTCACATACGACTTTTTAAGGGATTAATTTATTCCAATCTTGCTTTGTATCTATGATATAAAGTGATCTACTTTTTTGTTAGCGCCTTTTCTGCGTCTTCAACTGATCGTTTTTCATTATCTTGTTAATGATGATCTGTCAGAAATGTTACAAGATCGGGTATTTTTGTACATTGTGAGATTTTGATGTTGACTTTTTATCGTGACCAACACAAGCTGTATCATAAAAATGCACTCTCATGATTTCGTTGTTCTGTTTTTCTGCTTTTTCGATGCGATCACTTTTGAATTTCTGATGATCTCTATCTCCTGTTTTCTCACGACCGTCCTGTCTCTTCTGTGATACTTGAAACACGTGCAGTGTTTCGGTCAACCGTTTGTAAATGGTAAAGAAATATAATTTTTGTGATTTTGATGAATGATTTTTCTTAACTTAGTGCATAGACTCCTAAATAATATATGGCCATATATTATTTAGGAGTCCATGCTTAATGGTTCAGATAGAACCCTTAAATGCAGTTTGAACTTTATGATCTTAAAATTGTATCAGGCCTTGTTCTGTGCTATTGAATCTTTCACTCGCAAGATTGCATAATTAGCCAAAAGTAGCAGCCCTACAGCTTTGAATTAAAATTTCTATATTGATGATAATCACAATAACTGAACAAATGAGCATGAAGATAGGACTCATGATCGAAATAAGTGATTCCACATTTTTCAGTCATTGTGGTCAGATTAGAAACCCATTTTAATTTTTCACAAAACAACATTTAAGGCATGGGAAAAACATACCCTGTGGGAACGAATCTTGCGAAAAACTGGCGGATGTTAGCTGCAGAATATCATGCTACAGTTCAGTCATATTTGCGGAATATTCGCTGGCGAAGTCACAATTCGCGCTCTATTTGCCACCTTTTACTTTTGACTTTCTCTCATATTTTCTTTAGTACCGTAATCCGCCTCTTCAGCCGAGCCTCTATTTTCTCCCTCACCTCCTCACCATCCCCCACATATGGATAATCTATCTAAGAAATATTTAGTACAGACTATCATTCTTTGATAATGATAAGAATATAGAGAATCCGCTTATATCAATTTTCATATGACATTCAATAATTTACAACAATGACAAATATTTGAATAATATCATAGTATTTACTGCGACATTTATGGAAGATAAATACTTTTTTAGTTTAAGCCTTCGTGAATTAAAAAAGATCCCTTTTTATCAGATCAGACTGAGTAGCCTATACAATATATTTTCATGTGAAGGTAATATACGAACATTACTACTTACCACTAATTAGTTGCTACAATATATCCACGATTTCGCCGGTTGGCAAAAAATCAGCTCGCATTAGTAAACAAATATCTACCAACTAATTATAGCAACTTTTTCGCCACCTGTCGTTTTTTAATTTTACACATGTTTTTGGATAAACCATTTTCACATGCGGAGATAGTTTTTACACAAAAATGAACCTTTAAAAAAATTATCCACAAAATCGCTACCTCGCCAGATAATCTGTTGATATTAGCAAGATGCGTTCCCACAGGGAGTAGCCGAGCATTTTCGAATGTGATTGTTTTCTCATTCGTCCCTAAAATGCTAACTCATTAAACTAATTGACTCAACAATTGGCAGAGGATCATTCAGGGGATAAGGCGATGAATTTAATCCTATAATCTGTTGACCAACAAGGGTCGTAGCAAAAAACGACATCACTAATTTGAAAATGTGACGAATTGCCGGATAGGCCTTGACCTGGGAGATTATGATTATGAGACATCGCATATCTCGTGCCCTTATAGTTTGGTCGAGATTAAGACCGGTTCGTGGGTGAACGGGTGCAAAATGCAACCACGGCACTGACATATATTGCTGCTGGCAGCCATCATTAACTACGTGACTTCCTAACTTTTAATCCACCGTTACTTAAATCATGTAGAATAGGCCTATATCAGCTTTCATCCGTCAAGAAATTGGATTTCCAGATATTTATATGCTATAGAGTGGGTGTTGGGGTACAGATAGTCTCGCCTTCCTTCTACCACACCGAATCGACAGGAATAATGGTGAATTTTTCTGCCTTAAACTGACAAATATATGATGCACCTTGTATTTTGACTTACAAAAATATCGCATTCATTTTCAGAATTTCGCTCAAGCGAAAAATGTCCAAGGCTGATGTGTCATTGACCGATTCCTTTATCAACTTTAGCATTTAGACGACTTGAAATTGTTCTCATTTCAAACTTTGCCTATGACGCGAAATGCCAATGAGAGTGCACTTCCCGTCAATATCGGGAAAAATTTTGAGAAACAGCAGTAAAGTTCGCTCAGTTAATGAACGGCAAATTCTTAGTTCAGTTCAACGTCAGTTATTAGAAATCTCCGCTCGGTCAGTTCACTTGTTTACTAATAACCAATGAACGGCCCAAACCATCGTTCGCTCAATAAAGTTTCGAATGCACTGTAATTAAACAAGCAGGAGACATAACGTTCTGAACACCTGAGTATGGAGACGTCATGTTGTATGCATGCTGAAAATGCTACTCTCTTTGCTAATCTACATGTAATACAATGATGATAGATGGTTCACTATCCGCTGTCTTTGATCTAATGTAAATTGTCCTTGTTTTCTGGTGTAAGCAATTATTGTATATGCATCGTAAATGTTACTTATAATAATGAATTGAGTAACATAGGAGTTGAGACACATTTTCTTCATGAGAAATGCATCTATACCGCTTCCTGTCATCTGGTTAGCGTGTAGAAAGAAGGAATATAGGTGAACGCATTTTTTGAAACAATGACATCCGACAGATCCAACATTTCACATAATTGCTGAGTTCTTCTTGATATCATATCTTCACACAGTATCTTGTTCTTGATAAAGTTTTAGCAGGTTCGATGGGGCGGAAAGATGTTGCTCTATAGAATCAAAAAGCCACAATCCAAAAATCACGATTTAATAAAAAATCAAATACAGTTCCACATCTCGGCCAACCAAGAGACATAGCTGGCTGTCCACACCGTTGGGGAATTGTATTGAATTTTGATGAGAGATAGAGTGGTACAACATAAAAGCTACTACGTGTAAGTATAGCCTACACTTGTAGAAAGTAAGTGCCTATTATGAAGCAGCATTTTGAAGCATTGAGTTGTTAAAAGGACATATACCAACCTAAAACTATTTGACCTGGTAGAAAAACAAAATATGATGTAATAATCTCTATTTTGTGTCAGAAAAGAATCTCAATACCTCGTCAGTCTTATTAAATACTTTCAAATCCAGCCAATTTTGTGACCCGATTATTCTGCGTTGTCAATCACTCAATGTGAGGGAGTTCAACATTCCTTTTTCTCAACCATTCATAGATACATGTCAGCATCAGCGGAAGACGAAGTCACCGTTCATTTGAATGCGAGCACGCATTTCGTGAGTCTTCCATTTCATATTTCCGATCATTTCGAGGCCCATCATCATACTTTTGTTTGGTTCGGCCTTGGAGATGATTTTTTTGATCGCTAGGTTGATTTGTTGGAAGATTGGTTATAGGAACGACTGAATTTTTTGAGCCTTTATCATAAGGCATATGTCGATATTGACGCATTTTTTCGCGACGTCTCTCATTTATTCCTTCTCTAAGAATTCCATAGACAAAACGCTTATTTGGTTTACCACACGCAGGACTTTTCCATCCTGAAGGACCCATTGATTCATAACGTTCTGCGCCTCGAGTCGCCTCCTTCAGCAATAAGGCCATAGCAGCATCGCGCATTGAATCGTCCTTGTTTTCGGTCATCTGAAAAGATATCTCAATTTAAAACCGGGCAGATATTACAAAAATGGAATTTGCAACATGGCATATAAATGTTAAAGTAATTGAATGAACAGGATAATAGATCGCAAGTAAAAAAATGAAATGCTTCCAAGAATGATTTGTGAAGTTTAATACCTCGATTAAAAAGGAAATATACGGAATCATCACTATCTTCACTCTAGCTTGACAATTACTGCCCCTATACTTTCGCCTGTGTAGTATTTCCGAAAACTTGAATTACAATGGATTACGATGATTGAATCTATCGAATTCAATGATCCAAATCATATGGCAGTCAATGATTTTGCAAAATCATTTGACAGCATTAAATTTCCTAGCCTGTGGAACCTACTCGACAAAACCAACATAAGTAAGAAATACATCAATCCTCTGAGATCAACATATGAAAACTCAAAACCTTTCAACGAAACAGCTGTCGGAACATTGCGACATGTAGATATCCTCAATGGTGTAAAACAAGATGTTATGCCTGGTATCCTGTTTTGCATTGCAATTGTAGTCTGAATCAAACAAACCGAGAGTGAATGCCAATACGGCTGCCCATTGGCGGCAACCTACTCTCACATCTGAGTTACATCGACGATATTGCTGCCCTCAATAACTCACGCTCTGACCTGCAACGCTTTTTAGACGTCTTAGCTAAACATGCAGCAGAAGTTGGACTCCTTCTTAATGTATCCAAAACGACGTCTGTGACAACAGATATACTCCACACTTCATTTGACTATCTACGGAAAAATCGAAGAAATCTCAGAATTTACCAATCTCGGTCAGTCCGATTCCACTTCAACACAGAATTGCACTAGGATGGGCTGCCTTCTTTAAAAACAAAGCAATGCTAACATTCAAGCGAATTTCTTACGACCTTAAGTCCAAAAATATTACCACCTACATCATACCTGTTGCATTGTACGGCTTAGAATGCATCAACTGGACCTAAGTAACTCTCAAGAAACCTACAACGTTCCAAAATCATTTTATGAGACTCATGATCAGCCATAGATTAAAAGCTCTCCTGATAATCACCGCATCTAATACATCTGCAATGAAAAGCAAAGTGTTAAAACTCTATGGCCACACCATGCCTTCGAGGGCATGGTGAATGGGATAAGAAGCAGAGGACAACCAACAAGATGGCGCGACAATGTATACGAATGGACGGGCTTGGACCTCACAAAACTAAACGCCGCAGTAAAAAGCCGAGAACTCCGGATCTCACACGTTGGTGCGCAATCCACCGCAGGCGGAGACAGCGGGCATTGATGATGCTGCTATGTTTGTGTCCACTTTCGTAAATTAATCAATTCTGTCCAGAAGACAGGAAGTCTTTTATGTAAAGAAAGAAGCATGTACCAACGCTGCTGAGAGTACGTTGATATATTTCTCCTCGATTTTTCACCAACCGGTCCTCTAAAGAGATGCAGTGGAGGAGTATATACAGTTAATTGTCGCATCTCCTGAGAAAGTCGAGTCCGAAATATCGGGAATTAAGATATCAAGTCATTCTCATCAGAGTTGGCTCATTTTTACTTTCTTTACATAAAAGAAAAATGCTGCTTTCTGATAATCAACATTTATGTATACATACGAGTACTTATACTACATTCTCATACTTGTATATTATACGAAATGTCATTTAACCCTCATCGGCCCACCAGTCTACATATGTAGACATCGCTTGTAGTAAGTTATGTATAATTGCAAATATGTTAACTGCGGGATTTTCCTTTCATTTTTATGAGCAAATATGTTTACTTTATTGGATGAGAAACTCTTGAATCTCCATGTTTAAAAGTTTGAATTTAAACGTTACTTATACTTAATCAGCCCGGCAGTCTACATAGGTAGACACTAAAATTATTATGCTCCTTGTGTTTTGCCGGTTGCCGTAATCGATATCGACCACTCGCAGTCACGTGTGTTTTATGATTTTATCTATCGTCATGTCCTGCTTTCTGAAATTCCTGCTTCCTCCCAATGTTACATAATACGGTCGCTTTGTTTGCCACTGTGACTACATCATAATGTCATCAACATGTTGCAGTATGGATAAAGATACACAAAACAAGTCGCCTTCTACAATATTATGTCCTGATCGAGAGATAGAGAGAAACGCGGCCACGCTGTCAACCAAGAACTGTGTATGGGCTATTATGAGTCAACGCACAGTCTGATAAACGATTGTCAGACAATGCGCAGGAACAAACAATAGCGCTAAAATCCAATAGCACGTTAGCGATGCTACGAATGTTAGCATCCGATGTCAATAAGTGTAGTCACAACATACAACTCCGTGATGCCTCGAAGTGGACGTCGACTCTGCGCAGAAGATGTTCTGCATAGACTAAACACACAGTATCCCGACGATGATAGCTCAAGTGACACCGACAATTCGAGTCAGAACTCTGACATAGAGAGCGAGCCTAGTGACATCGGTGGACAGACGCATGAATCTGTGGCTGGAGAACTTGAGTTATACGACGATATAAGCGACGACGAATTTTTTGAGAACGTTTCCGGAGATTCGGATACTTCTGAAGTTCACATGACTGATGAAGATGCTGACAATGTTTATGTATCACCATCAGGTATTTCATGGACCGACTCAGCTCCGCCAGCTCGTCATCTTCAGCGTAATGACATTCGTTTCCGCGATGGTGCTACGGTGAACCCTGCAAACGAACTTCAAGCCTTTTCGTTGTTCCTAAACGAAACCATTCTGCGAACCATACTTCGATGGACTAATAGACGATTGAATCTCCGAAAGCGGCGCATGATTTCTTTCCGTGAGTTGAAGGCATGGCTGGGTGTGATCATACGAGCAGGAGCTGATCGCGATGGAATGTCCAGCATAAATTCACTGTTTTCAAGGAATGATAGCAAACCATTCTATAGATGCACGCTTTCGAAAAATCGAACGAAAGAAATACTGGAGACAATTTCTTTGGATAACAAAGTTACCAGAGCACAACGACAATCGTGCGACAAACTCGCTGCTGTCCGGGAAATCTGGACGTTGTTTGTGCTGGCCCTGCGACAGCATTACGTCCCTTCTGATTCTCTAACTGTTGATAAACTGTTATGCGGATTTCGCGGATATGCACCCGGTCGGTGCTACATGCCTGCAAAACCCGCAAAGTATATAATTAAAGTATTTTGGATTTGCGATGCTTTGAACGGTTACGCTCTGCACGGAATTCCTTATGCCGGCCGTGATGGTGAGCGAGAAGTTGGTCTGGCTAGAGACCTTGTACTGGAGCTAACGAAGCCCTTTTATCACAGTCATCGGAATGTCTTCATCGACCGCTATTTCACTTCACATGAACTCATCGTTGAACTTCTGAAGAATGGTCTTACGTGTACTGGGACAATCATGTCTAATCGTCGAAGTGTACCAAAGATCATGAAATCAGCTAAAAATGTTGACATTCATAGTACACGCTTTCTTTGGGATTCGACGAACCGAATCATGTTAGCTTCCTACTGCCCGAAGAGAAATAAAAATGTATTGTTGATGAGCTCATGCCACACAAAGAACGAAGTGAATTTGTCGAGAGAAGACCGCCTCCCTCAAGTAATCGACGACTACAATCACGGCAAAGGAGGAGTGGACGTCCTTGACTCTTGCATCGAGGATTTTTCATGTAAGAGGAAGACGAATAGATATACTCTAGTTTATCTGTTCAACATGATTGATGTTGCTCTTTTCAATGGATTAACCATCATGAAAGCAAATGGATACAGAAAGTCTCAGCTCTATTTTGTGAAACAGGTGGCAGCTCAGTTAGCTGAGGAGAACATGCACCATCGATTCAACGACAAGAAAGTGTACGCTCAAACAAAGGATGCATTTATATCCTTTGGATTTTCGTCGAAATCCATTGTGCATGCATGTTCTCAGGTACGAAAGCCAAAAAAAGTGTCAAATGAAGCGATGCCGTAAGTCCACTCGAAATGCTTGTGTTTCCTGTGCAAAACGTGTCTGTAGTGAACACCTGAATCAATTGTGTCATGATTGTACATGATAGTGATGATCATGATTCCTCTTTGTTGCCTCTTTGAAACTGCACTTTTGATGCATTTAAAAATGTTCAGTTTTGAGATTATATTTCAACTTTACTGCAAAAAGGATGGAAAAATACAGGGTAATTCAAAAAGAATGACCCGATTTCATTCGACATTAAAGTAATAAGGAAAAGCAATAGAAAACTTGGGTAAATAACAATTTATTCTACATACAATTAAGTTTTATTTACTGTTTTACAAGTGTTCAATGTGACTACCACCTGAAGCACGAGCAACATCAATACGATAAGAGAATTCTTCCCAGACGTTTATTAGCATATCACGGTCCACTAAATCAATCGCTGCTGCTATTCGTTGTTTAAGATCATGGATGCTCGTAGGTAGTAGTGGAACATAAACGCGATCTTTCGCGTAAC
This sequence comes from Prostheceraeus crozeri, assembly GCA_907163375.1. Lineage (NCBI taxonomy): Eukaryota > Metazoa > Platyhelminthes > Polycladida > Euryleptidae > Prostheceraeus > Prostheceraeus crozeri. The sequence continues at coordinate 126,660 of CAJQUW010004164.1, read as the reverse complement.
CCCACAAGAAAAAGTCACACACTGTGAGGTCTGGTGATCTCGGAGGCCAAGCACAAAGAGCAAGATCGTTGTCACCTTTTCAACCAATCCATCGCTGGGGCACTTTTTCATTTAAAAAATTTCTGACATTCAGGTGCCAATGGGCAGGAGCTCCATCTTGTTGAAAAATGAAGTCAGGCCTATCTTCTTGCAGTAAAGGAAAGAGCCAGTGCTGAAGCATATCAAGATAGGATTGCCCTGTAACAGTATCATTTTCAAAGAAAAAAGGACCAAAAATCTTTTTCCGAGAAACAGCACAGAAAACATTTACCTTAGGAGAATTTCTTACATGCTCAACTGTTTCATGTGGGTGCTCTGTTCCCCAAATACGCACATTGTGACGATTGACTGTGCCGCTCAAATAAAATGTAGCTTCATCACTAAAAACTAAACGTGAAATGAAGGTTTCATCGTCCATCATCTCCAGCATTGAAGAACAAAAATCTATTCGCTTCCCCTTGTCGTCATCAGTAAGTGTGTGAACGAGGCATAGTCTGTATGGTTTCAAATGTAGTCGTCTTCTTAGCACACGCCACACAGTAGACTGAGGAATTGCAAGCTCACGGCTAGCTCGATATGTGGATTTCCGCGGACTCCTCTCAAACGTAGAACGGATTCTTGTCACGTGTGCTTCTGAAACACGTGGTCGTCCAGGACTTTTTCTTACACAGACACCCTCTCTCTTGAAATTGTTGAAACCAGCGTCGAATGTTCTTGGGAGAAGGAGCATTAATGTGAAATTGTCCTTGAAAAGCACGTTGAACTGTGACAATCGATTTTGTTTTCGCAAACTCAAGAACACAAAACGCTTTCTGCTGCGGACTCGCCATTATGAGGGTTAACAAATAACTGAAACTGCGATCTATATAAACTGAACGTTTCTGGTGAAATGAAGTGAGTACAGCTCTCCCGTGCCAGTCATTTACATTTTAGAAGCTCCTTTTCCAAATGGTTAATGATTCATTTCGTGAGAATGCTTGATAAATGAATTAATGTATCATGAAATCGGGTCATTTTTTTTGAATTACCCTGTAGTTCATAGGCCTATATACATGTACCTATTGTTAAGAAAATTATTCAACTACCTTATAAAAACTACATTTGCTTATATAATGTCAATAATTTATCAGTGAGCTATCTGATTGACCTACAGCGCAGCAATATCCCTATAGATGCATCATAAGTCGATTATAGAAATTTGTCTACATATGTAGACAGGTGGGCTGATTAAGGTGTAAAATTTGCCGGGCTGTTGAGGGTTAATCCCTATAGCTGGTTTCAACCTACCCAGAGAATAAGAATCTAAGTTCAATTCATTCCCGATGAAAATTACTAAAATACTACTAAATGCAGTTTTGACATCAAGATTTGACGAGTGAATTATGGTTAATTCAAGCTCATAAAAACACGAAGTGATTCAAAGGGCACCTGTTTTACCAGCTGTCAGAAGCGATTTCTGGGTGGTTGATGCTTTCCTAGCAGTACACTTAATCAACGTAAGCAGATGAAGTTGATTTGCTGACGTGACAATAGTTACCGGCCTAATTGGAAAAAATAATCTACTGTACGTAGGCCCAATCGGTAAGGCTGTCATTGGTAATCGGTACTTGGGAAATAAAACTATTAAATTTTCTATGCTCTGGCTGTTTCTGTAGTCTGCTGCACTGATATGAATGGTATGAATAAATATAAAACGTCTTTGTTCCCATGATGAAGCAAGCTGCAAACATTTTTGAGGTAACATCTTGATATCAGCGTATTGAGCAAAATATGGCTACTAGGCCGAAATTCAAATATGAAGAAATAGTCACTAGCAATGACCAACTGCTTAAAATAAGCATGTATGTATAACAGGCCTACAGGCATTTGTATGTTTTCTAAGAATATTCTGAATCATGCTAAAAAAGAAAGCCGAATCACAAAAATAAAACTTCTGCTAAACGGTTACTGAAGGCAGAAAGTCGTGCTGTTGTCATAGTTGTTATAGATATATCGCAGGCATAACATTGCAGAAAATAAAATCTGCGGACTTACTCACCTGGAGACCAATCGTAGATAGATCGAATAGTTGAGTTTTAATTTTTGGAAATAGTGCTGCAACTGTTTATAAAAAGATGCAGCCATATGATATGCCTTTATTAAAATTTCGCATATCCAACCAAAGGTTTCAGTGCTACCCTCTGTACATTTGCATGTTAGTAGATCATAACATGACAGCCATATCATGATGACTCGCCACCCAAGTTTCAAGCAGAAATGATAAGCATGAAAATAAAAGGTAAGAAACTTGATTGATTCTTGCATTATGTTGTCCATTAGAATAGAAATTTATTTTTTCATACAAGCGCAACACATTCAATCGCAATTTAGCAGAAATTTGATTAAAAAATCATAAATCTGGCTTGCCCTTGAAAACTGAAACACTTTAACGCTATCGTAAGATCTTTAACGCTACAGCACGTAATATAAGCAATAAATGTAAACTAAAATCAATAGAAATCTAAAACCCATTTATGGATATGATGACTTAAATATGATGCAGGCCTGAACTTCGAGAAAAAAAAGTCCATACCATACATGTAAAAATGAACAGCTGCTAAAACTCAAAAATCACGTAACGCCCTTGAAGGAGTTCATTAAGGGTGTGAAAGATTACTAACAAACTGCTTCCTTTCCATATCAAAAGGTTAACTACACAGAAAAATCACCACTACATATAATGGTACACACAAGATCACATAGTATACAGATATTAATACAAATATATACACGAGTTTCTTTAATAATACACATTTGTGGAACGACATTATCATGCCATGAATAGCAGACAGTTAGAGCAGACAAATAATTTTTCAAGATGAAACGAAATATTGCCACTACACGCATTATGATGTCAATGTCATATACGTGTTTGACTGAATAAAGGTGTTGTTGTACGTTGATCTGTATGTACTATGTTGCAGCATTACACAGGCAAATGTAGTAGGCATATTTGAATATCAGAAGAAGATTACATATTGTAGACATTCTTCTGAACAATCAGACACATTCAGTATAAAAAAACAAAGTGAACTCCGCAGGTGTTAACTTAAATATAAATTGATGAGATGCGTCTAAAATGTCAAATATTATACTTGAACATTAGATAATTTTGTAAGAACACAGTAAAAAGGATAAAACGGACCGTTTATCGTGTGATGCGGCAATCTATATCGATTTAGGAAGCATGATCGGTTGATGAAGGTTAGAGTCACATGGGTCTACATGCGATGTCATTAGGCCTGTCATAGAAGTAGAATATAGTATAGTAACATATAAAATCTATAGCTAAACAACATTCAACATGCTCCCAACGCCAAAGCTAGTATAGCGCGTTGTTTTCGTGTTGTCTATAAGCAAAGAAAATCAACAAGAAATCAAATAACAGCGGGCAACTGTGAAAGTCAAGGACGCCAGATAAGCGTTAGGACTGCGGTTTATCTTATTTTAAGGCGGCGCCAATGAGACCTACGGGGCGCCATAGATTTTCAAAAGGTTTTGAACCTTGGAGGGCACCGGCCAGTGTTTCGATTCCGGCGGGTTTTTGGAAATTTCGGCGGGTATGCGGGTTATTCACCAAATTTTAAGGATTTCGGCCGGTTTTCTGGCATGTGAGTTTTTTTGATAAAACAACAAGAAAGATGGGCCACAGACTTCTGTACTAGTAGTCGTAGAGGAGTCTATGGATAGGCCTATTTCACCTAATTAACACATATAGACCGAAATAATGAAATTTGAAAATTAGGAAGCTATAATCCAAAGGGTGAAAAACAGTGGTGAATGAAAGTTGAAGGCCTGGACAGCCTTCGGTCTAAAAAGCTCTACCAAGAACTCTGCGCAGTTCATAGCTGCTCTTATTCCCTACCTTCCCGAGGTGAGATTGTTGTTCAACGGAGCGAGTGGTACCTCAGTCACTGATGCTCAGAACAAGATGAACTATTTCGTTCAACGAATTGCCGGTACTTGTCTTCCTGAATCGAATAATGTCAAAGTCTCACATTAAATTACACGTCACAGTGTCAGCGGCTAACTGGTTCAGATTGCTACACAGAAAACCGTCCGTGTGAGGTCGCTAACTTTTCACTGAAGGATGACGTAGAATGCTATTCATTCATCTGTCGAATAGTGAAGCTGAGGACGCTGTGTCAGCATACTCTAATTGGCTAACTGTTTACAGTTGTTCATACTTATTAATGAGGAACGAGTTACTTGAAATATAGTGTGACATCGTGAAGATTTTCTAACGTATGCTGCGATATTGTCTCTTTTACATCGATGTTCATTTCTATGAACGGAAGCTATTTTTTCTCACTTAGTTTGCTTAATGTGCAGTTTGTTAGTAAATCATTTATAACCAGCTAAGCCAAATCAAAATCAAGGTAGTGATAGACAATCAAAAAATTGTGATAGGCAACTTATATCGATTCATTGGCCTTAATACAGTTTCAAGGCCTTGATTCAAAACATCTAGTTGTAATTAATTGATGATAGACCTGGGAAATAATATATATAGTGATCCATCTCTGTCGGATACCGCAGACCTATGCTCAAATTTTTCAGTGATAACTTCATTTTCAGCTAAAACTGAAATGACCTACCTCTACTCTAGCATTGATGGTGTTCATAATAATAATAATAATGATAATAATAAGCGTATATTTTCTGGAAGGCCTCAATATTGATAATCGTGAGGCAATAACATCATGAATGAAGTCAAATTTGTTACAAAGTTATAGAAAAGAAAACTTAACAAAAGTAATGAAAATAAACATGGAAACACGATGCGATAATGTCACTGGGTAAATCCACAGTTGAACAGGCGAATCATCACCGGAAAAAATGAGTTTTTCCTCATAACGGAGCTACAATACGGAGCTATCAATTTTCCCGAGTAAGGTAGCCGTTTCGGAATGAGCTGCTGAAGTGGATGGCTGTGGTCATTCAAAATTGAGCAAAACAATCGATAGCCAATTGTGATGCGACGGTAGTCAAGCGGAATGAAATTTGGGCACACGCAGCTGCTGGATCCGCAAATAATTTTGTGGCATCTTCGTTGTATTTGCTCTAAGATGTTGCCTTGTGTAGCGCTCAACTGAACAAATAGCGGAGCAGAAAATTCTAGGAGACTTCGTATGTAACTATTGTAAATAATCACTAACTCCGGAACCGGAAGGAAAGGCTTCAATTGCCTCAACGCATACATTCTGCACGCTGCTCTCTTAGCTACATGAGCGACATGAGCATTCCACCTGTATAACTGCTCAAAATGAACACCGAGGATTCTTAAAGTATCGACAGCAGGCACGGTAGGTATTGCAGGTACAGAATAATTGAAAGAGTTGACGTGGCTACTAATAATGAACATTTGTTTGCATTTCTCTTGTTTGATAACCATACTATTTTCAGCTGTCCAATCTTTTACTTTTGAGAATGCCGAAATCACAGGACTGTTTGAAGAGTGTCTATCAACTCCGCCAGCGATGATGATATCATCTGCATATTTCAGCAGTAAAGCATTAGAGAAATCAGTTTGATTCAGATCGGCAATGAAGTAGCCAAATATAAGAGGCCCAATGCTGGATCCCTGTGCAACACCACTAGATACTTTGATGTAATCACTGAACGTCTTGCGCCATCTGACTCTCTGAAATCTTGATGAAAGTTAGTTCTTCATGAATTTGATTATGAATGGATCAAACTCATCACGAATCATCTTAGCAAGTAAAAGTCTGTGGGAAACTTTATCAAAACCTTTTGCAAGGCCAACAGTAACAATGTGACACGCACTGATGCTTCTGTCCTGCAGTCTTTCCGTAATGAAATTGTCCAACATCAGCAGAGCACATGTTGATGAGCATCCTTTCCTGTATCCAAATTGAGCATCGTCGAATTTGTTCACGAAAGATGGGCCAATAACTTTGATTAGCTACTTTTCAAATAGTCTTTCAAGAAGAGGAAGTAGTGAGATTGGTCGGATGTTCGACAAATCAGCCGGTGAAGTTTTTGGCAGCGGCACAATATCGGCGTTTTTCCAATGCTGGGGCAAATTTGCGGTGAGCAGACACATGTTGAAAATAATTGTCACTGGTTCACTGAGATAATGAGAAAATTTCGATAGGAAAATACTTGGTATTTGATCGGAACCACAGGCTGAACGAGGATTGACACGACACAGTAAATTATGAACATGTTCGGTTGTAAACAAGAAAAGAGCACTAGCCGATAAATTTGAAAGATCTGTCATATCAGGACCATCATCTAGTTGATACTGACTCAGCTGAATATTTAAGTATTGAAGGGTATCATACAGAGGCTGATCAGGAGAACATTGTGACAACCAATCACTTTTCACATTAGCATTCGTGACAGTCTTGAAAATATCCCAAATTGATCTCGATGACGACATAGATTCAGCCCATAGTTTCTTTGACACAAAAATTGCTTGTCTGACTTTGGATAGTGTTTGTAGAGAGTCCAGTCCTTATTGCGGTAGGCAATGTAACGCTTATTGATAAGCACTTTAATGACACCACTGATCCAAGGCTTATCAGAGCTTGATACTTTTATTGAATTACTTGGAATGAGATCCATCACAGAGTACAATGTTTTATAGAAGAAATCACAGGCTTTGTCCAGCGACTCACTCAACATATGGGAATTCCAATCAATATTTGCCAAATGCATCGAAGCTTTCTGCAAGTGCGACTCGCGGAGATCCATGATATCTACATATACTGGAGTCTGCGTAATTGAACTCTTTGCTTTCAGAAACAAAACGTTGTGGTCTCCTGCACCCAACGGCGGGTAAGTAACTGTATCACAATAATGAGGGGTTAATGATTCTGGATGAGGATAAGATCCAACTTAGCATTGAAACGGGTAGAACAATTGACAACATTTTGAAGGCCAAAATTATGCTCAAAACATGACTGATCAATCAAATTGAAATCACCACAGATGATAACGTGATATCCTGGATAATGTGTAAGTAAGTCATCCATAACAGATGTAACATAAGTGCACTGACTTTGCACTTCCCGACGAGATAGTGTGTTACCATGCGGAAAATAAACAGTTGTGAGAAGGCATTTGAAATGTCGTTGTGAAATTCGTATAACCAGGAATACTTTCCACTATTACGATCTGCTCTGTAAATATCGTATCCACATAGAAATACGGAATGATCCAGGATAGTGTTATTCATCCAAGTCTCTGTAACAGACACAATGTCAGGGGAATGAGAGGTAACAAGAATTTGAATTTCATCCACCTTGTTGAGCACAGACCTTGAATTAAAGTAACATATAGAAGGAACAGGTAAGTTATTTGGTCATGCTGAAGGATCACCTTTGTGAACAATTTCACCTCTACGAATGACAACATTCTCACCATCAGCTCTCCTTCTCTGTAGCTCGTCTCGCAGCTGCTTGTTCTCCATCAATTGGGATTTCGTCAAATCCGTCGAATATAAACTTTTCGATAGGAGTTTGATCTGGCAAGACGTTTGGAATTTTTCAAACAATGAATTTTATCATCGTAGGATTGAAAAAAGACACGTATAGGTCGTGGTTTGCTGAGTCCGGCATGCTTACAATTCTTCGGTGTGTTATTACACAATTAGTGTCAACATCAGTTTCTTTGAGAACATCTTTCACAACCTTGTCATCATCTCCATACTCATCATCGGAATTGGTAGATTCATTCACTCCAAAGATCAAAAGATTAAATTTCTTTTCCTGTCGCTGTTGATGCTCATTTATGGCATCAGTTACGACTTTCCTGATATTAGAAGTTAGATTCATATTGACTTGATCCCTCAAAGTTTTCAGTTCCATTTCGATACTTGCAAAGCGATTGAAGATATCACAGATATCTATGGTCCGACATCTATTGCAGAAATATGAAAAATTATCAATAGATGACATTGCTTTGCTGATTGACGCAGGCAAATTGCAACATTCCTTTTTCATATGAAAAGCAGTTTTGCAAACTCTGCACTGAATACGGTCGTTCAGTACTTTGGGGTACCGAACGCCTACACCAATACTTATATGGAAGGCGATTCATGATCAGGACAGACCACCAATGTTTGAAACAGCTTCTGCATAATTCGTTTGAAGGTGGGTCTGCGCCTTGCCGAGTGATTCGATGGGCAACAAAGTTATTACAATACAACTTTGAAGTACAGTACATCCCAGGAAAACAGAATGTAGTTGCCGATGCTTTATCAGGAGTACCATTTCAGGATAAAGACTCGCACATCGAACTTTTTACTGTGTCGTTATGTCAAGTGAACAACAGCCCTATTTCAATTCAAGAACTTAAGCAAGCGACTGATACTGATGATGTCTTTCAAGAGTTGATAAGTATAATAAAGAATGTTGGCCTCAACGTGCTTTGCATTACCATCATCTCTCATTGGATTTTGGAATGTGAGGAAAGACTTATCTGTGATCGATGGCGTAGTGTGTCGTGGTGACAAATTTTGTATTCCTCCGATGCTTCGCGACCGGATCGCATCCATTGCACACGAGGGTCACATGGGTATTTCTAAATGTAAATCCCGTATACGTGAATTTTACTGGTGGCCTAATTTGAACTCGAACGTTGAGTCACAATTACGATCTTGCACTTGCTGTCGTGAACCAATGCGCGAATCTCCGGTACAAGTGCCGAACTATATGCATAGACCTTGGCACCAAATTGCCATTGATATCAAAGGTCCGAACTATGACGAGTCTCACAGACCTTATTATGTCATTGTTGTGATAGACTGTTACACAAAATTCATGTCTGCACGTGTCAGTAGCTCTGTTACTTCTGCGAAAGTTATTGAATTTTTAAGCAGTCTCTTCTCGCTTTTTGGACAATGCACACTATTAACCTCCGACAATGGACCTCAATTCATCTCCTATGAATTTTCTGAGTTCTTATGCACTAGAGGAATAATTCATAGACGTTCTTCTGTTTATAATCCACAGAGTAGCGGGGTCGTAGAGCGGGTTAATAGAAATCTGAATAAATTGCTAGGTGTAACATCTGTAAAAAGTGTCAACAAGTTACAACAAATAATCGACAACTACGTACAGAACTACAATGCAACTATGCATTCTTCGACGAACAAAATGCCGTCCGAGTTGATGCTATCCTACAAGTTGAAGACAAACCTAAACATCATTTCTACAGAACACGATGTTGAGACAGAAGCGGGCCAAAACTTAAGATCAAAAAGTGAAGCAAATGCCCAGTATGCTAACGATCGTAGACGACCTTGTACAACAACGCCGTATAGAGAAGGTCAACGTGTTATTACTAAGAAAGGGCAAACACGAAAGTTGGTCAAGCAAGTTGGTCCATTCACATTCAGGATGGACGACGGATTTTGTATCAACACGAGGAACATAGTTCGCACAGCTCAAGAGTCGAGAACTAATGATTATGATTTGACATTTATTTCTACTCCGATGACAGTAAATGAGCGGTTCGATGAAAACACAGAATGTACCGTTGAGATACCGATTACTGTGCCAGAATCTCAACCTATACGCCGTTCGAATAGGCACCGACGTCGACCGTCAAACCTCAGAGATTACGTTGCCAAGTAATCGATGAGCCAGTTTTCTAAAGGCTCAATCGCCTTGTTTGTCGTTTTTTGGTTTTGTGCTACCGATCGTACTTCTACAGGCGGCAGAGTTCCCCAAAGAGAACCACCGGTGTACGTAGAAGAGTTCGATGGTAGTTTGTACATAATGCGTTAAAAATTTTATAGTCTATGTATACCCTTTTTAAAAAATGAGGGAAAATGTAGTAGCCGAAATTAATACTTTTGTTTTAATGCAGTGCAATTTCAAATGCTTGAGTACCAGCTGTAGTTACTAGAAACGTTTTAAAATTTATAATTTTTGTATCTTACGCTCAGGTCTCTTTTACTGTGAACAGCTTGTGATCACTTACATAACTACAATATAGCTTGAATTTACTACTTTACATGGCTGGATTTTGCTTAATGGGATTTATGGTTCCTACAAGTTATTATTACAATTAAACTACTTTTACTACGATATTACAAATACCGGTCACTACATCAACTTATAGGCCAGCTGGTAAATCAAGGAGACGAAGAATTGCGCCATCAACTGAGACTTGGTAATGATTTGCCTTCTTACACGTATATTTGTATGAAGAAACACTGATATACAATCTAGAATCATCACCATTCTGTTATGGCTTACAAGGTGGTAATAGAATATCTCCCCATTGCTCTTGTCAATAGGGCAATTTTTATGACCTTAAAAATCGAAAAGATATGAAGCTTAATATATAACCAAATATGACCTTTAAAACAGTCCGTAGAGCATTCAGAAGATCGTTCTTTTTTATCTTTTGAGAAAGTGAAGATCGGCTAGAGGATCCACTTACGTTGGCAAAACTAGGAATTTTTGCTGGCTTATCTGCCGTGTTGGAGGCGTTCTTAGTGTGTTACCAAATTGAAGCACCGATGTTCCCATACTTGCATGGAGACTCATACAATTTGCTGCCTCAGCTGCTCAAAAGAATCGTCAAGGAAGAGGTTCTGAAAAGAATCAAAAGTTTAGCAAAAGCGGCAAAAATTGATGTGCTGCAGAAAATCGATCTCAATCATCAACTTGTACTTCATGGCCCGCGAGGATTTGAAAAGAAAGAAATTTATAGAAGGACATATCAACAGCTTCAGGCGTGATGCACAGAGCATTCTGGTAAATGTCTGTCAAAAGATCTCAATCAAAGAATGTCTGTGGAAAACATCAATGTTGTACCAAGCTTGCGTGCCAGTTGCCGCAATGCTCACTCAAAATTTGTCGAAGCCGCACGTCTGCGACAAGGAGAGAACATTGCAAAGATCGAGCAACAGATGACAAAAAGCTTTTCGGCTTTAGAGCACGACAAAGAAATGAAAACCCTGATAAAAAGGCAATCAGATGCCTTGGCGTCGTTGTCAGGAGAAAAGAAAAAAATCGATCGAAAGGATCGTTTGATCGCCGAGTTGATCGCTGCTCGAGATGAAGATAAAGTAAAGTACGAGAAAGCACTCAACGAAAAAGAAAAATTGGAAAAGCTTTCCGACAACCGTAAACGGCGTGTTTTGGACGGTGTCATCGCATCGGCTGCGGCAAAATCTCTGCGCTACAGCGTTGATTTCGACGAAGAGATCTGATGAAAGTGCCAAAGACTCTGTTTTGTAACTTTTATAGAGTTTCATACTTACAGTCTTTATAGATGTAGTTTTTTAACTAACTCTTTAATTGTCTTTACTTGTCAGAAATTATCTGATAAGTCATAATTTTTCTCTCAGCAAAGATGTACGCAGATACATTTTTGTATCTTCACATTTTTTCCGTTTTGAATGAATGTTTTTCAAGTACGTTTGCTGTGTATTTTTCTCATTTTATGCACATGTACAATTTTGCATAGATCTATGGAGTCCGTTTCGCATCGCTAAGAATTATTCAATTACTACTGAACTAGTCTAGGTGCAGTTACGTTTTTCACTAATTTTAAATAATTCTAAATAGGTGTCTTATGTTTTCAAAACCTTGGAAAATGCCTCCCTAGCAAAATAGGATGTGTATTTTCATTGACTTCTATTCATTTTTAATATTTTCCATCGGCGGGTTTTTTCTGCCTTCGGCGGGTTTTTCTCAAAAATCGAAAGCAAAGAGAGGCAAGTGTGATCAAAGTAATGCTGGGGAGAGGGGGGAAGCTAGTCGGTGCATGAAGGTGGTCAGATTTCACGGGTTAAATAGAAGGTCATCGGCTCCTCTCAACCGCTTTTCCTCACTGGATAGGCAAAGGGACGAAGTGGAAAGTTTATCGTGGCCGCAAAATAACACCACAGTCCATAAACAAAAGTTCATCAACATCTGCAACTGAATTGGCTGAAGCTCTGGTCAAAAAATAAAGTGCAACTTTGGAAAGTCAAGTTCAAAATGAGACAACATTGTCAAGAAAATTTACACTAAGTTTTTGTATATATATATTTGTACAAAAAGGACGTCAATGTGACTGCCATCAATAGAGATCCTAATCACAAGTTGTGTTTCGTGGTAAATGGGTCTAAATGTTTTCGATAATTTGTAAAGAGGTCATTTGTTTACAAAAGTAGTTTACAAAACCGCTTTTCCTCACTGGATAGGCAAAGGGACGAAGTGGAAAGTTTATCGTGGCCGCAAAATAACACCACAGTCCATAAACAAAAGTTCATCAACATCTGCAACTGAATTGGCTGAAGCTCTGGTCAAAAAATAAAGTGCAACTTTGGAAAGTCAAGTTCAAAATGAGACATCATTGTCAAGAAAATTTACACTAAGTTTTTGTATATATATTTGTACAAAAAGGACGTCAATGTGACTGCCATCAATAAAGATCCTAATCACAAGTTGTGTTTCGTGGTAAATGGGTCAAAATGTTTTCGATAATTTGTAAAGAGGTCATTTGTTTACAAAAGTAGCAATGTATTGATTGACTGTGTAAAACAATGTCTTGAAGAGCATGATAGCCGCATACAGAAGACTTTTCATGTCGCAAGTGATTCAAAAGAACAGGGGTGTCTTCTTAGGTTTATTGGCTAAAAGAATTACTAAAAACAATATGTACAGGCCCAACGTTTCGCGTGTTCACGCTTCCTCAGGGGCAAAACAGATAAGACCTACGGCTAAAATCGTCAGTACAGCACAGGAGAGCGCTCTATCTTAGAGCGTTGTCCTTTTATACGTTCTGGTGCGGGACGTATTGTAGGACGTATTGTGCGGGAATTTGTAGTCTACAGGTTTTTTGCGATTATTTCTGTATTTCTAAGACGTCTATGCTTTAATATTCTATTTTTTTTAATGTTTTTATATTTTTTATACTTTTTAAGATTATATGCTTCTTTGAATCACTAATAAGACATGGGGTATTATGGGCATTCCCTTTTAACTTTACAGGAACTGGTTCGGTGTATAGCACTCGCCCTTCAGTCAGCGACTCCATGCCATCAGAAAATACTCGGCTTTTGTCCAGATATCTCAAGGTTTTGATGAAATCTCAGGAACTGGTTCGGTGTATAGCACTCGCCCTTCAGTCAGCGACTCCATGCCATCAGAAAATACTCGGCTTTTGTCCAGGATATCTCAAGGTTTTGATGAAATCTCAGGAACTGGTTCGGTGTATAGCACTCGCCCTTCAGTCAGCGACTCCATGCCATCAGAAAATACTCGGCTTTTGTCCAGGATATCTCAAGGTTTTGATGAAATCTCAGGAAAGATAGAAAATGTTGAACGTAAATTGGATAGATTCGTCAAATTAACTGGTATCGAAGATTCATTTACATCTGATGGAACTGACAAGCCGTATACCGTTTCCATTGCTAGAATGTCGATTTCGCGGGAAGAGATTCAAAAGAAGACCAATCTGATAAAATGTCTTGATGATTTGGGTTTCCCGGTGTATACAAAAGAAGCAGTGAATAATTATCTCTTAACTCCTTTTTATGATAGGAATACATGAAAAATACCCCCAGCCATCAGCAATATCTGCATACTGGGTATAATACACTAAACCAAATAAATGAATGTCATGCTCACAATGTGGGAATCATACTACTGAATTCCAGGCTATATTTCCAGGTGCGTTGCTCCTGGAAATCTTGCCTAGGAATTCAGCAGTATAATAGATTCATATTATGATTCATCTCTTGTGTACATTTCTACATTTCCCCGGACAAAATTGCTTTGACTTGCAATATAGTCCGAGAAATTACATTAACATGTGTAATTTCAATGGAGAGAGAAAAGTCATTGTGTCCGCTACCTTGGAAATCCGATTTTACAATCATTTTGGGACTGCAAACAAGAGGATAATTACGGAAAATATCTGCGACCATTGACATTGTAGAAATCATCTATGAATCATAATAGGAATATTGTCCTCAAATATGACGATATTCCTATATTATTACTGTTACCAATTTTACCTATATTACCTATTATTATCACTAATGCAATATAATGTACATTTTGCACTCCGTCATATTCATGTTTGCTAGATGAATGGAAGAATACCATAGCAAGCAATTTACCTCCCCGAGGGCAATTCGATAGTGAGTAGTGATGGGCGCGGTTAACCGGTTAAATTTTTTTTAAGAGGACTATGTGCTGTTATATGACGGAGGAGATCGTTTATTCTTTCCTATCGTCTGTTCATTGACTTCCTAAGAAGACACCAAAAAGCAACGCAATACCGGAGAAAATATAAAAAACAACCACTGTCACCCCTTGAGAAAAAAGGATATTAGAGAAGGAAAACGCAACACATCCAACAACTCCCCAACCACTCCCTGCCCGCCGATCTCTCGACTTAATACACAACACCAAACCCCAGCCAAGTACATAGAGCAAACCAAAACTCAACACACCACGTACAAACACACACCCCCACCCCCAGGAGAAAAAAAAACCCCAATAATAACAACCCACCCGGGCTGTACCAACAACAGTGAAAAATTAAATCTACCTCAAAGGACAACCCCCAACCTAACCCCACCCCAACCATCACCCCCATCACCCACCCCCCCCCCCCCCCTTGCAACGAGACCCGCGAAATGAACAAGAGACACAACAAAACCCGCGAGCGATTAAGAGCGAGCCTACCAATAGTTTACAACTGACCAAACAAGAAAGAAACCCCCCTCCCCAGAACTAGTGGGCTACACGAACACACCCCCCCCACCCCCACCCCCAAAACACAACAAAAAATAACAAGAACACCAAACAAACTCCCCCGAAACAACCCAAAGAGTACTAGTTGGATTAAACAAAAACGAGCACAGAAATATCGAACAATCACAAAATTCAACCATACTCCAAAGCCAAACCAACCAAAAGCAGTGTATTAAGACCGATAACAAAAGATACCTACCCCTTTGCGCTAGGTGACGACGAACAGACCCCAACACTGCGCATTACATTTCGCTATTTCTTTACTATATACGAACAGTACCCAACTCTTGCATATCATTATTTCACTCATTCTGCTCTTCGCTTGTTGTGGTTTTGATTGCAGATTGATAAGAGTTAAATTGTGTAATAAAAGTTTCAAACACAGTTATTTATTGCTATAAGCTTACATGCTGGAATTTTTTGCGACACAATATGCCTACTGTCCTATTACGTGCATGTACGAGCGTATATACAATATATAAGCTAAAAATGGTCCTATAGAGACACGAGTGTATGGCCACAGCTAGTATAGTAGTTAAAGGAGTATAGTAGTATATGTATAGAATAGAAATATATAGAAATATAGAATATTTAGAAAATAATATACAGAACGGAATAAAGGAATGGCCGCGGGTACCCCAGCGATAAATGATAACGTTTAATTACTTATTCTTTATCAAAGTCTCATAGTTAAAGTATCATAGAAGATTTCATAGTTAAAATACGGGCTTAGAGGAAACGAACAAGCGAGCAAATGCATGCCGCATTCTTGACCCACCCCCACACAATTGTTTCTACAATTTGTTAGTTGACTAGAAATGTATAGGATAAAAAAGTTTTAAAACTTCGGTTAACCGGTTAATTCATCATCGTTAACCGGTTAATTATATTTATCCGCGCCCATCACTAATAAGTGAGATCATATGAACCCGGACATTCCATGATATAGAATTCCAGTAGCTCAAACAACACGACTGTTTGTAGTGGGTTGCTGTTTGATGGAGTATATTGACCACATACAAGAGGCTTTCCTTTTATCAGCATCAGTCATTTATGTTTAGGGTTTATGGCTATTTTACCATAGAAATTTCGGCTATTGTTAAGAAGTGTGGACCCATGAAATTACCTCTACTTAAAATTCAACTGAAGCCAATCCCAAGCCCAATGCAATGCCATAACCACTCCGTAAGTGCAAAGGATATAAAGTCTCCTAGAGGCCAAAGATCTCGTAATTGACAGTTGAGGCCACAACCACTCCGCAAGTGTCAAGGAAATATGTCTGTCATACCAAGCGCATAAACTCCCTAGAGGCCACAGAACTCGTACCTGCTACGGGTCCACACTTCTTTACTTTAGCCGAAATTTCACTAAAGTAGATGATTTACACTACTCTTTCGTAATGAATGTCTGTATGCCATTTTTCAGCTGATGTTTTATGGATAAATGAAAAGTTGATATGAAACTGCATGTTCTGAGATAATGTCCACCAAAATTTATGCAGAAATACTTTGTTGGTTCAGTTTTTCTGCTAAAAAAAATCGTGAAAATCTCATTTAGACCTACAATGTCACATTTTCCCCCATTGAAATTAAATGTGATTTTTGGAATTCGGGCTCTCCTGAGCTACCCACCTATGAGGACACGGCAGACGGTCAGTTCCTGAAATGTCCACGTACATGCTACATGATAGCACAAACAAAAATCGGTAACCTTTCCAGCTAAGCTGAGCCCTCTGGGCGCCTGTTCTACATAGAACACTTGAAGCTGAGCCCTCTGGGCGCCTGTTCTACATAGAACACTTGAAGCGATCTTCAGAACTTTCTATATACATCATAGCATTCACTTTCTTGTCCTGACGACTATTTCAACCATATAAATTTCCAGGCAGGAAGTTCGACAATTCCTGTCTGGAAATTACACAAGTGAAGTAGATATTTTCGCAGGCAACAACGTCCCTTATCAAGTCAATCATGCTAAAGTGCGACATTCATTATTTGGTTTAATGAAATGTATTTCTTCTACTCTGCTTAGGCATTAAGCGATGTGTAATGCATGGATTCTCAATGCTAACCTTCTGTATTTCTACAAATCGTATTGTAAATCGGACAAGGCAATTTTTGAGATCTTATAAAAGTCGTGTAGTTTTTCAATTTCTATTGATAAGCATGTAGTGTAGACCGTCAGCATTAGTTTTTGCCACAGATATCTTAGGAAAATTTGATATTCCTCACGCATAGACTTCTGCTCAATGTTCCTGGTTTACACTACAGTTGTAGATCTCTATAATATCTACACTTTCATTTTAATGGATTTCTAGATATATTAAGTACGAGTAATTTTAAATCCTTATTCATATTTGGGATTTGTTTTGAGAAGTCGATTTAACCACTTTTTGAGTATCGGTTATAAATGACTGCATAATGGTAATACGTATAACAAAATTCGACTGCATTTCAGTATCGATATTATAAACAAGGATTATGAAAAACGGAGAGTCAATATAAATGATCAGGAAAAAATTGATATTCGGGTGTAACTAAAATCAAGAAAGATGAACAATATAAAATGTAAATGTAAGTAGACTGTTAATCTTACCGGGTGAAAAATGACAAAATTTGGTAAGATTTTATCGATAGTACTTCTTTTAAGATATTTTGCACAACTAGTGTACAGTATATTGATTATTCCAAGTCTTATATTTTCATAGCTTAATGTATAAAACTACAAGTGAAAGTAAACAAAGAAATCATTGTCCTTATTCTAATCATTATTCTTAATACCTAGCCTTGGAGTCACGAAAAAATACATATTTTTTATCCTGTGAAACTTATGGCATAAAATGAGACCATGGACAAAATGTCCCGACCGTTACGATTTGGAAAATGCCCGTCAATTTCTGAAACAAAAATTCAATAAGTCTTAAGGTGTGGCATCAATGACGGACATAGTCTGAAGTGAACGTGAAGCTATTTTCAGGTTTGAATTCCACAGTAAAAGCTGTGAAATCCGCTTAGATATTCAAAAATTTCTGATTTCAAATTTGTCAGACGCCCCAACCATAAGAAAACATTTTCTAATTTATGCTAGGCAACGACTACAGATAGACACTATATTTTACCAACAGACAAGCTTATTATCATACATTATCATAAGCTTATTAACTATATAACGTTGCAACCGCTAAAACAACATAACATGACTAACAAGTTTGCAACCGCTTTCCCGTCAGACGGACGTGGCTTCACTTAGTCTCTTCTATCACTATTATTTCGGTAGAAGCCAGCTCTTACATAAATGAGTGCGTACCGAAGCCGAAGGTCTTCTCCCGAAGCACACGCAGAGCTACTACAACCCACCTGCTATCACAGTGAGCTTAAGAACACAGTTGCACAGTTACTCGGTCAGAACTAGTTTTTCTTCGTTCGCACTGCGCTTGGTTCGTTTCTTTCTTCTTTCGTTCGGCTTTGGAATCAGCTCCCTCAATCCAACTCTTTCTTGATCAATACAACCTTGAACAATTTCAAGAGATGTGTGAACCGGTTTTTCTGAGATGATAGGTGTCTCTATAAAAAACAAAACTAACGCTAGATATCTTGGTCTCCTACACCCACGTACCCTAAATCGTCATTCTTTTTTTGAAATTATTTAATTAAAGTTAAAATCTCTAAGAAAGCAACCTAATTTCAACGTCTGCTTTTTCTTATTTATTTCTTTTCTTATCTATTTTAATGAATCTTTTTTTTTTTTTTATCATGTGCAACTTTTATGGTATTTATTATCAGTTTTATCAGTTAGAAACTTTGTTCTGAAAGATTAGAAATGAATGAATTCTTATTCATTATTTATATGGATTATGTTTTTATTGATTTTTTTTTTTTTTTCTGGTTTTTAAGTTCTAGAGTGCATTCTTCTACTGATTTATTGGTTCTAGGTGTTATAGGGTGTGTTAATTAGCTATTCTATTAGTTTCTACATTTATTATATATTTACTTTTTTTTTTTTTTTTTTTTTTTTTATTATTCTGATTTAAATTTTTTTTAGTGTTCTTTCAACCTTTTTTATTTTATATCTCATTTATTCTTTTTTTGTTTCTTTATCTTTATCTATTTTTTTTTATTTTTTTTTTTGTGTTTTTCTTTTTTTATTTTAATTTTTTTTTTTTTTTTTTTTATTTCTCCCTTTAATATAATTTTTTTTAATTGGAAATTTTTTTTTTACTCTTTGATTTTTAAGTTTTTTTTATTTTTTCGCTTGGTTTAATTTTTTTTTCTAAATTTTTGTTTTTTTTTTTTTTTTTTTTTTTGTTTTTTTTTATTTGTTTTTTTTTTGTTTTTTTTTTTTTTGTGTTTTTTTTTTGTTTTTTATCTTTTCTTTTGTGTTTGTATTTTTTTATTTTGGTTTGTATTTTTTTGTTTTTTTGTTCTATGGAGGTGGATTTTCTTTTTTTTTTTTTTTTTTTTTTTTTTTGTTTTTTTTTTTTTTTTTTTTTTTTTTTTCTTTTTTTTTTTTTTTTTTTGCTTTTCTTTTTTTTTTTTTTTTTTTTGTTTTTTTTTTTTGTTTTTTTTTTATCTTTTTTTTTTTTTATTTTTTATTTTTTTTTTTTTTTTTTTTTTTTTTTTTTTTTTTTTGTTTTTTTTTTTTTTTTTTTTTTTTTTTTTTTTTTTTTTTGCTTTTTTTTTTTTTTTTTGTTGTTTTTTTTTTTTTTTTTTTACTTTATTTACAGAATTTGTTTTTTAAAAAAGACCTCTAGCAGCTTTTGAGTAACCCATAGCTGTAGCTATGGCAGTTTTCCTGTGCTAGGGGTCAAATTATTCAGCAAGTTACAAGACGATTTGTTTCAAAGGTCCCGACCGTTACTCTTGTGGAGTTAATTTTCTAACATGATGCATCTCATGTCTTGTTAGTTACTAACCTAATTTTTGTTTTCAGTTGTCGTCACGGAATGAATGCTAACTGGAGAAGATGAAAGAAGCATTCGCCGTCGTAATGCACTTGCAAATGCGTTTGCGTTATAACATTCCTGATGCGAAAAGAAGCCTAACAAGCAACATTCGGACTTGTCTCTATTCCCTGGCTCCGGCGTCAATATGGCAATTCTACTGTGTCCCAGGGACAGTCCGGTAGTAAAAAATCAGTTTCGCCGACAACTTGTCAATTATCTACAAATCATTAATTGTTGCTGTTGATTCAAGGCACGCGCGTAGACCAAAAGTCACGTCACATCCGGTATCTCTGATGTCCCCTGAAAACGATGTCCAATCGTAAAGACGCGGTGCAATATCGTTCCAGCTACCGATTTATCGAGTCCTCAGGCTGTATCTAGTGATGATTCTCAATATACACAAAGATCGGTCAGTGTTTTCGGATTCGGAGGGTTCTGAAGGCTAGTACCGTCATTATCAACAACACATCCGTGATGTAGTCAAGCTTTTCAATCAATCATTCATAATATTCGCATGTCACCTCCGAATGTTTTGATGATTAAAAGTGAAGAGCTTTTGAAATTGTACGTAATTCTTATATATTGATGATTGAACAGTACATTCAATCAAATATCTTTTTATATCAATCCGTTTTCAGTGAGCTCAATTGTTAATTTTCTTTGTTCCTCATGTTCTTAATAGTGATGAGTTGAACAGTTACGTATAAAGTTGGTATTAACATTCAATTCAAATATGTTATAAGTTTGTTTATATCAATCGATGTCAAGTGAGCTCAATTGTTAATTTTCTTTGTTCCTCATTCTTAATATTGATGATTGAACAGTTACGTATAAAGTTGGTATGTAACATTCAATCAAATATGTATAAGTTTTTATATCAATCGGTGTCAAGTGAGTTCAATTGTTAATTTTCTTTGTTCCTCATTCTTAATAGTGATGGTTGAACAGTGACGTATAAAGTTGGTATGTAACATTCAATCAAATAAGTTTTTATATCAATCGATGTCAAGTGAGCTCAATTGCTAATTTTCTTTGTTCCGCATTTTTAATATTGATGATTGAAAAGTTACGTATAAAGTTGGTATGTAGCATTCAATCAAATAAGTTTTTATATCAATCGATGTCAAGTGAGCTCAATTGTGAATTTTCTTTGTTCCTCATTATTAATATTGATGATGATTGAACAGCTGTGAATCTACATCACGTATAAAGTTGGTATGTAAGATTCAATCAAATATGTACAAGTTTTTATATCGATCGGTGTCAAGAGAACTCAATTGTGAAGTTTGTGTGCCTTACATATTGATGATTGAAATATTGCGGTATGTAACATTCAATGAAATATATGTTTTTATATCAATTGGTCTGTTTTCAATTCGACAGCTATTCTTATGTGTAGGTACGCATTCAGCGCGGCTAGTTCTTTTAATGTTTGAAAAACGTACTCAACTCGGACGTCCGGAACTGGTTTTTTTCCGGACGAATATAGTAGCCATCCGAACGCTTCATTTAAGTTTATTTCAAGTACTCGAACTTTAAATCCGTACTTTCTTCGTACGACCGGGCAACGTTCATGTTCTGGGCGGGTAATTGTTCGAAGAAAACAGCTGTGATTCGAGCACGTGCTGCAATACTGCTCAATGAGGTTGAGCGTCTGACTTTGAGACGGAAAGCTGTGCACAGCTGTCACGAGAAGCTATCGAATTTAAATGAATGATGACACTTTTCATTTTTATAATTGTTGGAAAATTATTTTTGAGTATGCGCCGAAGGCCTCGCAGGTACGGAGAAGACGCCACGGTACTGCATCAAATTGCTGCATTACCGGTCTCATCTTTAACATTTTTTTTCAGAGAAACTACTGAACGAATATTCTTGAAACTTATCGTATAATATCAGTGAATTATGCTTTACATTATGTGCCATTTCCAAGCCTTTTTTGTCGCATTGCACATCGCACAGCTGACAAAACAGCAATTTCCCTCCATTGCCGTAATGGAATTTTTGCCACGATAAGGACCGTACTAAAATGGGTTCATCAAATTGAGACATCTATTTCTCATCTAGCCCTTTTACACAATTAAATATCTTTGGACATCACATTCGACCATGTGAGGACCATGAACACCAAAAATTGTCCTTCTAGAGTTCTAGAGCGGACAGTCCAAGGATATTTAATACTTGTTTACCTATTGAATATCTTTGGGACAGCCCCTATCAATAGCATTGAAATTCGAGTGGTCAGTTGATACTTGGAAAAAGCTTAAATTCATATTTTGTTTTAATAGCTCATCTTGACAGATTGCCAATTCAACTTTTCGAGATTTCTTGGAAAATTTTTCCTACATCCAATGCTGTCATGAGAATCTGTGAAATACCATCATTCCATTCTGCATTACAGTCATGACCACTCAATTCCGTTGTAATTTCTGCAAAACTGCAAAAATTTGCATATATCACATTTGGTGACAATGCCACCTGTATCTCCCTTGAGTTCATTTAATAAAATCGAAAGTGTATACACATTGGGGATTTAATGAATGCGGAGTTACCACTCTGTGGAATATAGGAAATCATTTTTGTGGAGCAAGAGGTACCGCATCAAAGTTGCGGTCGACAGAATAGAATAGAACAGAGCATAGAAATCCGATTTTTTGCTTTTGTTTAAATTAGTGGGACTAGAATGGCCATCAGCTGATTTTGATGGCAATTTCAGCTGTTCGGTTCGGCGCCAAAATGTGTCAAGGACAAATCAAAGTGATAGATCCTATCAATTTGATGCGTTTTTCATTGAAATTGTTTATTCACAAGTTTTCTAATTACCTGTATGAAATCAGTTTTAAAGGAGTACGCCCATATGTGCTGATGTCTGTGTAAGAAATAATTTACAAGTCAATATTAAACTTAAGGTACCGGTAGTCCTGACCTTGAAACCATCTGCGCATTGTGAAATAGTCATTCTGAAATTATTCTTCAGTCAGATAATTTGCGAATAATTTCATGCCACATGCGTGTCAGTGCAAGCAGCCTAGATTTATGAAGAAGGTAACGCTGCCTGGGAATTCCGTGAAACACTTTCAACGAATGAAAAAATCATTATTTCTTTCTGTGCTAGCGCTGTAAAAAAAAATGATAGACCGGTGGCAATTACGGCGTTATCCCACCTTAGCCTACGACTACAGCACTGGTGGTGCGTGTGTCGTAGAAGTTGCCTTTGCCCCTGTAGTGCTGCTTAGAAAGGCATCCCTCTCATCATTACACATGTATTTTACAATTATATATTAGAAGTGCAATTTTTTCATAGTTGATCTGCATCACAAATTTTCTATGCTCTTGCATGTTGCTTATAGAATAAAGGTGAGAAATAGCCTGGTCTTTGATAGGCTGATGTGATGCATAAATATTTGACCATCCTTGAATGTCGTCCGGTAAGTTATGTAGTGCAAATCACGAAAGTGGCACTAATAAGGCATCAACAGGCTATTGATCACATGCAAAGGATTATATAAATGCAAGACCATGCACTATTAACATGGCTTTGATTATTTGATTGTTGATCATATAGGAGTAATTAATGATTGCAATCCCGGCAATATTAGTGCACCACACACGCCGGAGTTTTTCATTTAAAGATTATTCCGAAGTTCTAGCGTAGCAGATGAATGATCAATTACTAGAAATCCTGAAAACAAGTACGCCAGTGCGCCGAAGTCTGCCATCCGTCGCGGTCCGGCGCACCACTGTATCGATGCCAGTTAGTGTTCCGACGCATACAATTGGAACTGCTTAACCTCGTCGAACTGGAATCCATGCAGTGGTGCGTCAGACTACCTGGCGCACTTCTGAGAGGCATGTTTGTACTCGGCGCTCTGCCGTGAAAAATGTCAGAAATACTAAAAATTGATCATTTGTCTGGCGCGCCTGGAACCAGTCGAGGCAAGAATAATTTCAGAAGTTCTAGAAATAGATCGTACTTCTGTCGCACTGTATCGTCAGCGTTGAGTCTGGCGCGTCTGTCACTGGTTTCAAGAAGCCTAATTTCAGAAATTCTAGATCAGATCTTAAGTTTGGCGCGTCAACCTCTAGTCTAGAGTGCTTGGCACTGTTTTATCAGCAAGCCTTAATTTCAGAAATTCTAGGAATACATCCTCCATCTCGCGCACTGGCGCGTCAACCGCGAGTCTGGCGCGCAAGGGACTTATTTCGGCAAGCTAAATTCAGAAGTTCTAGAAATAGATCTTACGTCTGTCGCACTGGCGAGTCAACGTCTAGTCTGGCACGTCTGTCACTGGTTTCAAGAAGCCTAATTTCTGAAATTCCCAAAAATAGATGTTGCGTCTTGCGCGTCAACCTCTAGTCTAGTGTGCTATGCACTATTTTTGGCAAGCCTAATTCCAGAAATTCTATGAATGCATCCGCCATCTCGCGCACTGGAGAGTCAACATTGAGTCTGTCGTTCATGGCACTGGTTTCAAGAAGCCTAATTTCAGAAATCTAGAAATAGATCTCACTTCTGTCCGCACTGGCGCGGTTCAACGTCTAGTCTGGCACGTCTGTCACTGGTTTCAAGAAGCCTAATTTCAGAAATTCCAAAAATAGATGTTGCGTATTGCGCGTCAACCTCGAGTCTAGTATGCTATGCACTGTTTCCGGCAAGCAGAATTTCAGAAATTCTAGAAATACATCCTCCTTCTCGTGTACTGGAGCGTCAACGTTGAGTCTGTCGTGCCTGGCAATGGTTTTAGCAAGTTAAATATCAGAAGTTCTAGAAATAGATCCTACGTCTGTCGCACTGGCGCGTCAACGTCTAGTTTGTTGCGTCGGTCACTGGTTTCAAGAAGCCTAATTTCAGAAATTCTAGGAAAACATTTTCCATCTCGAGTCTGGCGCGTTTTGTCACTGTTTTCAGCAAGACAAATTTCATAAATTCTAGGAGCAGATCTTATACTAGCGCCTCAATGTGGAGTCTGGCGCGTCTGTCACTGGTTCTTCACTGGATCCTACGTCTGTCGTACTGGCGCGTCTGTCACTGGTTTCAAGAAGCCTAATTTCAGAAATTCTAGGATCAGATCTTAAGTTTGGCGCGTCAACCTCTAGTCTAGTGTGCTTGGCACTGTTTTCAGGCAAGCTAATTTCAGAAATTCTAGGAATACATCCTCCATCTCGCGCACTGGCGCGTCAACCGCGAGTCTGGCGCGCATGGGACTTATTTCGGCAAGCTAAAATTTCAGAAGTTCTTGAAATAGATCTTACGTCTGTCGCACTGGCGAGTCCAACGTTCTAGTCTGGCACGTCTGTCACTGGTTTTCCAAGAAGACTTACGCAGGGTCTCAGAATGGGGCGCCAATTGGCTTGTTTCCTTCAATCCTTCAAAAACTCAGAGTATTCTGCACTCACGACTTGAAGGAGATTATGATCATAGCATTAAGATGTTCAGATAATAGCATCAGAGAACAAGATTCCATCTCCTTCCTTGGATTGGCGGTTACGAAAGACTTGTCATGGAAACCGTACATCCAATCCATTAGCAAGCAGGCAGCTCAACGCATTGGTAGTTCTCGCTATCGTGCCAGCAGCTATCTTCCACCACAGACTGTCTGCTATCTTACAAAGTCCACTATTCGTCCTCTGATGGAGTATTGTTGTCATCTGTGGGCAGGCGCCCCACAAACGCATCTTAACCTCCTTGAAAGGGTTGAGAAACGTGTCAAGAATCTCATGGGTGGAAAAACTTGCTATCAAGTTGCAGCCGCTCTCCGTCAGACGGGATGTTGCTTCACTCAGTCTCTTCTACAGGTAACTATTCGGTAGAAGCAGCTCTGCAGTAAATGAGTGCGCACCCAAACCTAGGATCTTCTGCAGAAGCACACGCAGAGCTAATGCACTCACATGCTATAATGTGAGCTTTAGAAACCGCGCACGTACTGTGAGTCGCTCGAAAAGCTTTTTTGTTCTCACGGCACAGCTTTGGAATCAGCTTCCCAGACCAATACAATCTCGATACTTTCAAGAGGCGTGCGAACAGGCTTCTGATGGGGACAGTTTTATCAGATTAGAAGATCTTTTTCTGTTTTTTTTCCTTTTTTTAAAATAATACAATTTGTTACTTTTTCATTGAGTAACACCCTAGCTTCGTTCATAAGGCCCATAGCTGTGCTAGGGGTGAAAATTCAGTAAAAAAAAAGAAGCCTAATTATCAGAAATTCCAAAAGTAGATGTTGCGTCTTGCTCGTCAACCTCTATAGTCTAGTAAGCTATGCACTGTTTTCGGCAAGCAGAATTTCAGAAATTCTAGAAATACATCCCTCCTTCTCGTGTACTGGAGACGTCAACGTTGAAGTCTGTCGTGCCTGGCAATGGTTTTAAGTCAAGTTAAATATCAGAAGTTCTAGAAATAGATCCTACGTCGTGTCGCACTGGCGCGTCAACGTCTATTTGTTGCGTCGGTCACTGGTTTCAAGAAGCCTAAATTTCAGAAATTCTAGGAAAAACATTTTCCATCTCGAGTCTGGCGCCGTTTGTCACTGTTTTCAGCAAGACAAATTTCATAAATTCTAGGAGCAGATCTTATACTAAGCGCCTCAATGTGGAGTCTGGCGCTACTGGGACTGGTTTCAAGAAGCCTGCTTTCAGAAGCTCTAGGAGTTGATCTTACGTTTGACAGCGTCACAACGTCGAATCTGGCGCGCCGAGCAACTGTTTTCGGCGGGCCTAATTTCAGAAATGCGCGCCTGGCACTGGCTTCAAGAAGCCTAATTTCAGGAAATCTAGGAGTAGATATTTCGTCTGGCGCGTCAACCCCGACTCTGGCGGGCTGTGCTTTGACTTCGGAAAGCATGATTTAAGAATGTTCTCTGAACTGAAACTACGTCGAATCTGGCACTCTGGTACGGTCCAACCAGGGATTGGTGGTGCACCCAATTAGAATCTGGAGCGAATGAACCTGACATTATCGAGCTTGTTTTCAGAATTCTAAAAATGAATCATTATGTGACACAGGATCGCACACAAGATCCCGATATAACAACAGTGGCGTACTAATTCTTGTAACACATATCATGCTCGATAATCAAGCTGCCATGCAGATGTTATGAAACGTCTAAGCTGAAAAATTTGCTGTAATGATGACGCCTACATGAGAGTATTTGAGAGACTCTCTTGAGAAATATTTTGATATATTATCACAATAATAAGCATCATGAATTAAGAATATCTGATAGAAATTAGATATCAGAAGTTTATAGATAGTTGAGCCAGCATCTCATGCGAACCCTCCATTCCCTACGCAGCCTCACACCGCTCAGATTATGCCCATAATCACCCAATACTTTTTAGTATCAGCTTGCATTGACATTGTACCTCCCCTCCATAATATGCCAATTCGATCCTCAACTGCTACTATTACCATACTGCCAACTCTTCTTTTATCATACCCTACTACGACGATCCGCCAACAAATCAGCTCGCTTACCCGCCGGGAAATCTCCACTTACCCGTCAACCACAGCATTGCACCTAGCTATCCCACAAGACGCACAATACTCCGTGCCTCCCTATTCTCCCGCAGATACACCTTTATTGTGCTGAACCCATCACTTAATACCCTCCAACACAACTCCCACTAGCCCACTCCTCCAGGTTTTTCATATTGACACACTCCAATCACTTGGCCAATTTTCGCTCGGCTTATTCATTATGCACCCCCCCCGCCCAACTCGTCCAAAGCTACTGCAACTCTACCTGCTACGCGCAGCCTATGCCCGCACGGCCACACCAATATGCCAACCTTTGAGGCACTTAGCAAATACGCTCAACACCCAATGATCCCCACAATTTGACTATCCCCGCGAGCTATCCACGTCTCCCGACCGGCTTTCCATGCGCTAGCTACTGACCGCAACCCCCTCCTCATACGGGCAACCACACAGCGCCCTCCGCATCGCCCCTTCACACACCCACTCTCACCCCCACAGATTGCAGTCACATTCTAGCGCAACCACCAACTGCGCCCTTCAGGCTATCGACTCCTGCTAGCTTCTCCCATACATAGCCCTCCACTAACCCGCCGCGCTACTCAGGCAGGACTCCCACCAATTAATTAGACACCGTAGTGCCTACAACCAACCCTATGCTCCAGCAAGCGCCGTAGCACCTGCGAGCCTTGCTAAGACTAGCCGCTATACGAACCCTTAATGCAGCCCGGCCAACCCTAATCACCCCCTAGCAAGATAAACAGCCATAAGCCCTCTGCTGTATAAGCCACCCACTATCATGCACACATACAATTGTCCAATGCTTTACGCCAAAATAATGCCCGGCACCCATTCACCCACCCAGTGCAACTCTGCGCTGGCCAATTAGCGCTCACGCCCGGCCTTAATCTATGCCAGACCCACAAATTATTGGTCGGAATTGCTTGACCCGCTACCGGAATGAAGCCCCCCCCAATGCGACTTAGTCATGCATGCACCTACTAGCCTCCCAACCCTCTCAAGACTCGCATACCCCCAACCACTTTGCCTCCCCTAAACTACGCCTTGCATCTCGAATTATGCCCACCAGCACCGTCCGCCAGCGGCATGCCTGCCTTTCCGGACCTCTCCCATATCGTGGGCTCTCAATGCCGCTGCTCACTCCCTCCTGTCACCGCCACCCGTCTCCCTCACCCATAACGCACATAGCACTGCTGCTCAACCTCACTCACGCTCCATGCGCACGCCTACACTGCTACCACTCGCTCTGCACCGTCACCCCTGCCTCGAATTCAGCATTCAGCACCTCTCCACAATCACCTCAACTCAATCCTCCGCACTCAGCCGCCCTGGAACACTCACCCTTGCCACCAATGCATTGCATTATGCCAAGCCGCTGACAACTCACACCTGCCCCGTGCATTGCATCAGCCCTCGGTCTAGCACCCACCGATGCCTCCACAAAGTCGCGAAATTGTGCACTTCCTTACGCTTTATAGCCACCCAACTTTTATTCACCCCCCCAGCTCTGAATTATGACTAGCACCCGCTAGCTCTAGCCCCCACCCGCATAGCCGCACCCCCAGATAGCCATGCCTACCGAATAATCAAGCCCCCCCCGGCTCCTAGCAAAGCCATCGCCAGCTCGCTCACCACAATAGCGCTTAGCTGCAGCCACTCACTAGCCCGCCCCCACTCGCAACTACCATCTCCCCTCGCGCAAGCGGCCCACACTTGCTCCTAGCACCCATTCTCTATCCCCACGCCATACGCCCCAGCTTTCGTTCTCAGCATAAAAATATTCCTCACGTCGGCTTCGCCACAATACTATGCTGCTCCAGACCCACGCACCCTCCCTCCTTTCATGCCTCACAATCCTACTCCCCAGCGAATGCGTCTAGTGCATACTTTTTCCATATTTGCCCCTCTATCTCACGAACAGGCCGCTATATGCATGCTCAGGGACACAGCAAACTCACGCATCCCCCCCAAAATTGCAGGTCTCTCCGCCATTCCCCCGCACAACACCTGGCTCCACCAAGGCATTCGGCGCCACACGTCACATCAGCTAATGCAACTGCCATTCATATATTCCTGAATACATCACTACCGACCACCTAATTTATTCGAGAGCATTTCACAACCTGTCACTTAAACCTCTAGAGTCCTGCAGCACGCTATGCTTACTCTCGCATGTCCCATACTTCTCTACACACAGCCGCTCACCTGCTGCACCTTCACGAACCCACCGCTTGCCCCTCAGTGACCCCAATTCCACTGACGCACATCACGCACTGATTCGATACCCACCCAATATCGCCCCCGCCCTGCACCTCCTCACTCGAAACCCGCTCACCCTCTCCCATCTCCTACGCTTTCCGCATTGCTTGACGATAACGAGCTTGCGACCCCACCCTTTGGATGCAGCATTGATCCTAATCTATTGGCACCCCAGCATCTGCTCCTATCCCACATCACCTTCCCCACTATTGCGCACGCTAGCAAGCGCTTCAGGCCCCTATACTGGCAACTCGCTTTAGCTGGAATTCAATCGCGCTCCACTAATGAGAGGCCTTGGAGCTTGAATGTCGCAATTAGGCATATACCGCACTCCCTAATCAATCTTATTTGAATGAAGGAAGTGGCCCTTTCGAATGAGACATATGCGCGAGATCACTATTTAGGAAGATTTAGAAGCGATATCCCAGGGTATGCGTGATTTGGCAGTATCATCTTGTGTATTCAGTGGCGTAGTGTGCTCTCAGTCATGGGCATTCGCCTACGCAATGGATTCATATTTACACGAGGCCAACATTGTCAAGAAGGTATTACAATACTGAGTGATGCTTCTCAATTATTTTCAATGAAGTTTTCTCAAAGTTCTAAATTAATGTCCACTGTATTTTTAATTTATTGTTGACATTACAAAGTGATTTGAAGAGGAAGCAATGATTATTCAGAAAGCGGATATGTGCCTAAATGAAAATTGCAATGATGTCCCTTAGTCTATCATACACAATAGTGCATCTTCAAAAGTTCATAGTGGTCCACTTTGCGTCCAACGTGATCGCCCCCCATTCTCACATGCGTTATTGTTGTGAGTTTGCATTCCTCAAAATGACAGTTCCTCGATTCGGCACTGTCACCTTCCGAATTACTATAAGCGGCAAATGAACAATAGGATAGCCATGGTCTTTGCTTAAATGTCGATGTCAAGGAGTTGATAGAGGGAATTCTTCTCCCTTCTCAGTCCCTCACTCCGCTCTCTCTTTAAAAAGATTTATAAGTTTACATAATCGGTTAGTGACTCAGGATAGAGTGAAATGAACGCGGTTTGCGAACTAGGAGCTTATGACAAGATACTTGAAGAATCTTTTGCATGTAAAAACGAAACGGCTATTGAACCCTCACCGGTACGTGGAAATGGGGGAAAAAACCGCTTTTCTTCCTTTTCTTTCTGTAATAGGTTTTAAACACTCCTGAACGCCTCTGGGGGTTGTGTGACAGTTTTCCATTTAATACTTATAGACAAAATGACATTTTCCCCCTTAGACTTGAAGTCCTAGAATCCAAAATAGAAAAATGCATACTCGGGAAAACATAATTTAATATTCGATAGTTTTACAATGGCCGCAGGGCCTATGGAGGTACTAAGACCGCAATTTCATTTTCAAGTGAGTGTGTTGATGTGAGGAAAGTTTGGGTCGACGAATCTTCTGGCAATTTTTTGCATTTAACACATATTTTTTGTCAAAAAATCTCGAAATCTTTCATTTGTTTTCCCAAAAATCGGTCGTCAAGTAGGTCAGCCAGATGACCTCTCTTTATCATGGAAACCCTGCATATCCTGTGTTTGTTGATATCCGCTTTCCATCAAGCCTTATTTAGCAGGGTTTATATTGAAGAACCTGACGTATCATTTTAGTGTGAAAGACATTACTTGGATTAAACTTTATGTTTGCTTGAAAGGCCGGGCAAGCAGGCCAACCAGTATGATTTACTCTTTACCTAAAAGCTTGCATATACCTTACTTTATCGGTTGTCTGTCACTCACCAGATGTTGTTCACCTCTTTAATGGACAATGGACCAATGAATTCTAAGTAGAGAAGGGCCTGGGCAGCATTGTCTGGCAATGCATTAAACACACCACGTAAATAGGTTTCAAACAGCCAATGTATTTTTGCTCACAAAAGCTAATTATTTAGTCTTTCATTGTTTTTAGCGGTGAATGCTTACAAGTTTTATCCTGTTTTGCCAAAAGCATCTCGTTTTCTTGAAGTTTTCATGCCACACTATTGATGTTTTATCCATGCTCCATTGGTCCACAGCCATGTTAGAAATCTTCTAAGCACAAGATTATCAGTGGAAAACCAGTTAATCATATTCATCAGTTAACAGAAAAACGTGCAGATTCACAACAAAACATGCATTATGGGTTTTTGGGGGACACAAACTTCAAAGGTGTTGCTTTCATTGGGAAGGGCTGGCACTGGCCACCTTTTCTCAAATCCGAAGAAGAAAGGGGACATTGCCTTCTCATGCCTTAAAAGTGAGAAAACCTATGGTGCTTTGTTTTACCTACATTTGTAGAAATTAGATGAAAAGTATTCAAACAGAGTTTTCGACAGCTGATTGTTAAAAATATTTGTAGTAAATTAAGAAAAAGATGGAAAATTCTTGAAGAACAGGACTAAGAAGTTAAAGAAATATAATCCATGGACAGAAAGGAATGAATATGACTGACTAAAGAAGTGTTGAAAGATTATGACAAGAAGCAAATGTGACCGACCTCTCTATATGATGACTTTTCTTATTCTAATTTCTCTGATTCGATTGTTAATGAATGATGTTACTATTGTAAATAATTCCATATCTAGGTGCTGGCACAGGAGCTTCAAATTTTCTAACAATATAAATTGAAAATTTTCAAATTATGTGATAACTAACGGTAACGTTTGTTATGCTTGGAGAAATACTAATCCGTAGTTGAATGTGATGGATTATAGAGGTAGAGTTCGTGTGAGTTATTGTAAAAGTATGGATGAGGATTGATGCACCTATTGAGTGGGATGAAGGAAAGTACGTTCAAAAAACAATAGGAATGGGGATACGTGCATTTTGAAAATATGAAAAAGTAGTGAAAATTTGATGTTAGACATTAGAAAAGAAGATGACTGGACACTAAAAGTACGACAGATAAACTGTAAAATTCTGTATCAAACCAAAGTTGATCAGGTGGATGGTAGGATAAAATACATCAGAGAAGAGATTTTGATTGTATGAATCTAGTTGCGCTTGTCACGTAATTGATAGAAAGTTCGAACTTCTTCAAGACTAAGTTAAGGAGGAAATTGAAATAATAACAGAAGAAAACGCTCAAGAAAGGCCCAAAATTCCTTCAGGGTGTCATTACAAGGCCTGGATATCCTGGATAAATCCTGATTTTGAAAATTTGGCCTTGATATCCTGGATAAAATCCGATTTCGTCGAAATTAAAAGTTGTGAAAAACGTCCTGAGCTAATTTTTAACGTTCTACAATAATGTAAACAAAATATGTAATTATGCTTTTCGATGATTTCATCTTCGTTTGTGCTTTTCGATTTCATTTGATAGCGTAAAACAAGGTTCGTGTGTGTTTTCTTTCTGCTTCAGGTTACATGTGTTAATTTAAGGTTTTTTTCGTATACATGAATTTTCGAACTCGGTGGGTGTCTCAGACTTCGAAAACAGATTAGTGACTTCCTATTTTGTAGCTGCATTCAATGACTATCAGTTAGTGAATCTTGTTCGTCGTAGTGTCGCCGACGTTCCCACATCCTTGAATTCAACCACGTCATCTTCAATGAATGAGCTGATTGCTTCTTCATCGATGCCCCACAAGTAAAATTTCTACAATTAACCCGGAAACGTGAACGGCTCCTATTACGGCAGCTATGAAAAAATGAAGTATATCAATAAGCAGAAATAATTTAGGCCTTGGATATGGTAGGAGAAACACCGTTTACAAACGATCATGTTGATGATCAACAATCTATATTTCTACAAGCGATGTTCAAGAACCCACCCTGTTGTTGACTAAACATCCAAATGGCCAAAGATAAGTCTGACTACTTGTGACTTTCGGGACTGTCTCCCACATTTTCAGAACGAAATACTATCCAGAGTACATACGTCCAAGGAGTTTAGCCATACCTTTCGATGAGGCATTAAACAAAAATTGTTCAAAGGGGACATCAAGATCTGCGGATTAGATATTTCAACGAGCACTGGTGTTGTAGTTAGTGATTATGTAGCGTCAGTATTTCTCACTCACTCGAAAGCTGAAAAACATATTTGAAAGTGTCAAAAAAGCATTGGATAAAATTAGTGGCTCATTTGTTGATGTCTTCAATAGATTGTTGCAAATCAGTATGGCAGTCAATCATTCATTTCACCGAAGATTTTCTGAAAAATTTCAGCACAAGTGTGGGAAGGAATTGCTCCAAACAGGTACATGCTCGTTACATGTCATTCGTGAGTGGAGCATTGCAGTATGATTGAAAAAAGTACTCTGGATTTGTCATCTGTACTGCAAAGCATGTACTTACCTTTTCAAAGATTCTCCTGCACGCAGAGCTGATTATTGGCCACACTTAACAGGTTCAACACCGCATTTCCTAAGTTTTTTTTTTCAAATGCGGTTAGGTACAAAACAAAGATGTATGTAACAGAGCAATAGAGATTCTACCGAACATTGAGAAATATTGCGTCGATGTGAAACCTCAACTCCATGTAGCATCATTCTCAACAGTCGTTTGACGCAATCAATGACCCATTTCCTGCAGCGAAGCTGCATTTTTCAGCTCCGTAGCGTCTCATTTTGAGCCATTTCTACGCAGGTTTCAACACGACAAGCTATGATTCCATTTTTACAAGGTTTTCTCATGGCCTTGTCAAGATAATGTACATGAAAAGATTCGTTAAGGCATCGATCATGGCCGGAGGTGGGGACAGACGCTTCCAAATTCTGATACGTGATCTGAAATAACGATGCAAATCTGAAGGAAATATTGCAAGTGGATCTGGAATTCGGAGCCAAACGCAGCATCCCAAAGAATTCTCATCCACGCAGAATGTTGGAGTTCGGTCAAGCCCCTCGCTATTGCTTTATCGGCCTTATAAAATACTTGAGAGGAGTCCGCTGAAACACGATCTTGTTAAAGGCGCTGTTTCACTCTCCGAATTCCGCTTTGCGAAATGCGTTTTGACATTTTATTGAACAGAATGATCGATTCCAAACTGCATTTCTTTATCTCTGGCTGATTGGCAAAGTTAGGAATATTCCGACTTCATTCAATCAGATCTAACGAAAAAGGAAAACTACAGGTAAATTTCACTGGTACTGCATGCATCAATACCAAAATTTAGCTGCTTAATGTTTTCTTTAGAAATCTGACATCGACAAACTTCGATTGGACGACCTCTACTGCAGTCTTCTGCGAAACAAAGAAAGTTCTTAACACCTGTGGGCAGTAGTGAGGAAGGTTTTGGTCTGATTCCATGGTCAAAGCGGCAGCAGAAGTGTTTTCAACATAAGCATGGATATGCTAATAAGAATCTTCATGACAGTTCTATTTGGCGAAACGTGTGGTTCATAGCGCCATTCAGTTTATGGAGGGGTTTCTGCATGTTTCACGCTAACTGCTTCTTTGATTGAATCGCTTAAGTATTTATGCCGGCGACGTGTAATGGCACTCGAACTAAAAAGGAATGAGGATCAGCAAGTTAAAGGCAAACGTGTTGCTGAACTGGATTGTGAATTGAACAATATTGAAAACTCAAAATTCGATCACTAGAGGGAGAAACAGTGTGAACTTGACCATCGAGCTACGGTGCTCAAAAACTTGAAGACTAGTTTGTGACCGCTTGAAAACCAGATAAAAGCGTAATTCGTTTTATAACTGAGTGTTTGAAAAAAATATAGCAATTTAGTGTTGAAACATATAGCAGCAGTTATTTTTAGGCCCTAATGAGACAAAACGATTTTACGGCTATTATTAATGCTTTGGAATTAGGTTTCTATTCGACACAAAAGAAACAGGAAAAAAGAGAAATACGAAATATCTAGTAGGTTAGCGGCACTGTTAAAATGGCGATAACACGAGATGGTCATATTATGACCATCATAAAAATTTCGATAGGCTCCTTGCTTTTTGCAATAATCTCCTCGTGGATATCCTGGGATATCTCCTGGATTTGAAATATTCCTGATGTAGTAGACACCCTGTTCCTTGGAATGGGGTGTTTATGAGCGGAATGTTAGGATTTTGAAACAAAATAAAAAATTATCAACAAACAAATCAGTAATGAAAAGAATATGGTTATCAAGGCCTAAGAAATGAAAAAAGAAGGTGGCCGATCTTCTCAATTTTATCACTGACAGGGAGGTGTTAAGTAAGTAGAATTGAAAGAATATGAAAGGAAGGAAAATTCTTGAAAATAGAGATTAGAGTATGCCACCATTGTAGACATATTAGATTAGGCCTACAATTTGTATCTGGGAGCTGTGCGCAACAAAGCAATTTGTCATTTTTTAGACTTTGATTGGCCATGTCAAGCAGAGATAAAAACGCGATTTGCAGAAAAAATTGATAAGGAAATGGGAGAATATCTAAATCAGTGCTACGATACAGAAGAAGCGAAATCTCAAATAAGAACATGAAAGAGCTTAGCGAGAGAGAAGAAGCAAATAGTCGTATGATTTGGGAATGCAAAAGTGATTTTTCTCATCGACAACCATCTTTTGCCGGTAAGCAGCAATATAAATCCATGCCTCATAACTTCAATCAACCAAATCAGATTTCAAATGCGGGTTTGTCAGTGTGGTCAAAAAATGCTTTCACATATCATTGTGAATTAATTTCAAATAATAAGTCATTAATCCCTTGAGAAGTCAATAGAGGACGCAACCGAGTCGGATAAATCCACAGTATATACTCGTATATAATATATAACATGTAATTTTCAAATATTTAAACTTAAGAATTTTTAATTAGAACTTGACCTATTTTAAATAGAAGTTAAAAAGGTGTAGATTATTGAACATGGCGCATAGGCATTTTATAAACTTTGTTAGAAGATGTGTCTACATGTGTTGCAAATTATACTGGTATTGTGTTTGCTGTGTGTTGCATATGGAGGCCAGTGCATTTGTATCGGAGTTGAAAAACTCCTCTCCGGTGCTATAGGAGTTTCTGATGCAATCGCTGACTATGGATCTACACAGCGACTTCTGTCGAATACGGAAACGGGAACTAGTCCAACCAAAATGGCAGTCCTAAAATTCCAGCTTGGTTTTGCAGACATCCATGTATGTATCATGTATATGATAAATCGCAAAGTAGATTTTTCTTTGGTATTTTGTTTTCGCTTACTTGACATCAGTGCAGCAAATAACAGTTGTTAAGCAAGAATAAAGCGTGCGCTTGTAAATTAGTGCGGTATACTTATGCTTTCTAAATTTCTGTAAAACACTGAACATATCTGCAACAAAATCACGGATTGTCACTTACTGACCACATGTTCTTCTGTAAATGAAATTAATGATAAATTAAAAATAATGAATGAATGAATGCAGATAATCCCACTAAATTATTACCTTGGGAATAATGTATTACCTAATTACTTTATTAGCCTTTGGTTGCTGCGCTTGTTTTATGTACAGTACCTATCGAATTATACTGAGCCGGAGCTAACTCGTAGCCATTGTAATAAATACAATATCACTGGCCGCGCTGTAGAGGGACTATACAGACCGTTTCAAAAAAATAATTGCACAAAAAAGCTAAGCCATTTTCACAAATGAAATTTTTGTGTTGAGTCCTGGATCATTTTGATAAACGATATGCCTTATATGAAACCTAGTGTTCTATAGATTATTTTGGCACATATTTCACTTTCATGTGTGGTCAGCTGTGGTCAGTAGGCCTTATTAAAAAAAATTGAGCGTTTTCTTTGATGCAGGATTTCAACATGAAGAAGACAGAATTTTTTGATGGAAGTTGGCAGACAGCATGAACTATCAGTCAGCTTCATTATGACACACGGTTTTTAGGATTGGCTGAATGTACAAAGAGACGCAATACTAATAACTTTACGATAAATTGTTGCTAAAAAATCTGACAAGATTTTTTCATTGATGAAGATGCTCAGTTTCAGTAACATTTTTTAACCATGTGAAAGGTTACGTCAAGCACTTTAATTTGTCAAAGCGTTTAGGTTGTGTCTGGTCAGCTGTGGTCACGCAGACTTAAAAAGTCTGAATGCTTGGTCAATTCGTTCACCGACACCTACAGACGAAACTCAAACACGCAATACAGAAAATTAAGATTATCACCATTGAATTAGGCTCGTGTGAAGCTTTAGATGATGTTAATTTTTTTTCACGAATGTCGGACATCAATTTTTTGTGCAATTTCATTCAAATTTACACTTTTACCTAATTTTACGCCACTTTCGCGTTGACAATTGTTTTTAACAGTCAACTGCCACAAACTTAATACAACTTGTGTTGTATTAAACGCTGGTGCTTACGAGTTTGGGTTTAAAATAATTCTGGTTTTATCAGCTCCAAGAATATGTAAGTGTTACCAAAATCGGACCATCCGTTTCACTGACAAACTTCAAATTTGTATTATTTTCCATAGTCAAGTCATTGCGTGACTCATCATTTCCCTCACTTGAGGTCAGAAAGAAATTCAAATCTCGGATCAGACAAGGGCTTGTCTCGTCTCTGCACCTGTTCACAACAAAACAACAGCATTTCCTTCTCGCCGTAGGAATACTGATCGCTTGCGTTGCGTCCGATAAATGGAGCAGCTCATCAATGATGAAAAAGAGAATGAGTGACACTTGGGCCAACATGATATTGTTATCTAAAATAACATCGTGAAAGTAACAAAGCAGACAATCACTAATTACTTCATTTGATTAGCAAACCACACCACAATGTTTCCTGACCAAGTGTCTCAGCTGACCAAGCAAATAAGTTTATTGATCGATTATCAGCATGCGATTAAGTTTGATGAGAATATGCAAAAATATATGAGAATTTTTTGTGCTGTGCAACGATTTAGGAAATGGACTGCATGAAAGCGAAGCCTGAGATAACCGATCGCCCTGATTTGTGCGCAGCAACTGAAACTAATTTAGACAATTATCTGTGTGTATTTGAAGTGTTTAACTCAACATTGAAATATCCACTACTTCTAAAATGGAGAATTTTATGTATAACATGCATTCTTTTCGGAGAAATTTAATGAAAATAATAATTTTCAAACTTCATGATTGTATGTAGTTAAATCACTTATTACAATTTTGCTAAAATCCTGAGCAATATGAACCTGCTTAATTCGAGATATTGAGTAAATGAGATACATGTGGAAGGAT
Organism: Prostheceraeus crozeri; assembly: GCA_907163375.1. NCBI lineage: Eukaryota > Metazoa > Platyhelminthes > Polycladida > Euryleptidae > Prostheceraeus > Prostheceraeus crozeri. Next base: position 88,005 of record CAJQUW010004164.1, on the reverse strand, counting down.
TATGTGGAATCAGAGGAGTTATCTAAAATCTATCCTCAAGTATCGAATCGTGTGGCGTTGACGGAAACGGTGCAACAGAAGAATGGAATTGCATTCTGCCCAATAGCACAATAAACATCTATAATCAGATCATCAAAATCTACATCTTTACCCTCATCATCATTTTCATAATGTTGCAAAACATCTGTTGTAATGCATCAGCTACTTGCTCGGAATTGAGTCGCTTGAATAGCGATATAAGGCTTCTTTTCTTTCCTATGCGACATGAACACAAAAACAGCATGACTAATTTGTGTAAATTATCTAGGCCATTCTAATTTGGAATTAAGTTTGTAGCGCATTTCGCGTTCTATTTGTGGATATTGTTTCTCTGAGTGTCGGTTTGAAGGACCTTTGAAGATTGAATAATATCATGCATTAACATAGATGGACTACTGATGAATTTTAAGAGCTTTTCAAGAACTTCTAATCATTCTCAAAAGGCACAATCTTCCCATTGACGAGAGGGATTTTCAGTGTGGCAAGTCACATCCGCTGATAAAGAATACGGATTTACATTGATGTAAAGAAATGGGCCGAACTCTTGGTCCCATTTAGCATAATTTATATAGAATGGGGCCCCGCATAGAAGTAACGATGCTGGCAGTGTCCAGACGGTATTGCAAGTACAGCATCAGCCGGCTACGGGCAATATTTTCACCGCAAATGTGTTTGAACTTTAGTCATAATTAAGATGATATTCCACTTTGTGAGTTTCTGCATATCATTAAGATTGAATAACAATTTTTGGCCTAAACATCATTTCACTATTTTATTAAGCTGTATCTATATTAAGCTAATATTAAGCCAGCTAAGTCTGTCAGCTTTGCATCTTCCAAACTCTCTGTAATACTGAGACTGGAGATTCGAACTCCTGATGCATGAAGACCGACATGATGGCCGATAGGTGGTAATTGATTGCCTCATGTAATTATTGGAATAGTACACCGAGGAGTGCTAAGTAAGATTTTGAAGGATTACTTGCAAAAATTCTAAAAAATTTAGGAAAATGGCCTACTTCAAATCGATTGAGCTACCTCTAAATCTTAAATTTTTTGCGAAAGATTTAAGATTCCTTGGTTTAATAACGGAGACATGATCTAGGGGTTGGGAGCGAGGAAATTCCGACATTCGATTTCTTAAAGACCACCCTAATATACATACATGGAGATGGTCTCTCAACAGTTACCATTTCCTCGACAAAGACAAAGTCCAAGGATAGTTGCAGCATGATAAAATAAAGTAATCATATCATATAGTTATCTGAAAATATGAGTTGCATCATCATGGAAATGAACAGATATCTATCTATCTATCCATTTCCGTATTGAAGTAGCAATAACCATGTACAACTAATATCCAGACATGAATTCACTGACCATGACATCAATAATTTTCAAAACAAAATTGTCATGTAATGGATAGAGATGGCTATGCGATTCTCTGGGATATAGAATGGGAAATTGTTTGATGAATCCCGAGACTTTAGCCCGAGGGATATATCAAATAATTTCACGAACAATGTCAGAGAATTGTATAGTTATCCTCTATCCGTTATAAAGTATGCCAGATTATTAGGACCATACATATCCGCGATAGAATCCCTCTCTACCTCGATTTTCCAGGGAAACAAATTTTATCAGACATAGAAGGGATTCTGAAATACGATTCTACAACTGTGTTATAATATGGTATACTTTATAGTATGATAAAATGAAGTATCACATGTTCACATAGATAATGTAGATTTGAGGTCATTATTTGCTATAATTTCAGTATTGAAGTAGCAGTAGCCTTGTACATCTAATATCCAGATATCAATTCACTGACCATGACATCAATGATTTCCATAACAAAAATTCAGAACTCATTACTTCCTCTCCAAAATGTCATTTACTGTAGAAAGTTACTTACTGACGGTCGAGTCTTTCATAATGAATGTAAAATTATTGAGAACTTCGAAAAGTAAATCATTGTTAATTTTTGACAGCTACGCCTACACAGGGATTGCAATTCACCCAAGAAAAAAACCGGAAAATCGGGAAAAACCAGGGGTTGAATGCATAAATTTGAAATATTAAAATTTGTTTAATTTCGCAAAAAACCCGGAAAATTGCGATCCCTGCGCCTACATCATCGACCGCTGTCGTCCGAATCGCATTCACTGTGGATCCAAAGAATGCTGCAAGCACAGAATTACCAGTGATTCTGACAAAAACATAATACATCAACCCAATGAAAAAGTTCAACATTGTCATCCTCCCCCAGATATTGCGCAGGTATCGGTCATCAATGAAATCAAGGACATGGCTGCTGGTCAACAAATCGCAAGGCCATCATAAATAATACACAAGGTGTAAGGGAGAAAATCAGTCGACGAAATGTTGCCCCCATTGAAATCTTCGTTATCAATAGCAAAGAAAGTAAGAAGAATAAATATATTAGTTGAGCCCAATGACCTAACCGATGTCAAAACTGCTGATGTAACAACTGAATCGGATGAAGCAATCTATTTGGCTGACATAATAGTGGATGGGGAAGAATTGCAGGCCTACTTCTTGGAACTGAGAAGGATGTAGGAAGACTCATGGGATTTCAAGAGTGAACTTAAGACGCCACATATGAAATAGTGCCGACTCTTTTTAATCAATTGATCACCATAATGGGCAAACAGTATAATAAATGGTTCACACTATTATACATTTTGATGACAGGGGAAACAGAAATTTCTTTAAAAAATATGTGGGAGAATATATTATATGTAGCCACTCGTATCGACATACCATTACATGATTCTCCAATTATACATGTTGACTTTGAACTCGCCTCTATAAATGCTTTCAAATACCATTTTCCTGGCGGAAGAGTTAAAACTTTTCTTTCATTCTGCCAATCTATAAATCGAAAGATTCAAAAATTTGGATTATCAAAAAAAGTGTAATGATGATTCAAATTTCAGAAATTGTGTAAGATGTTAATATCAATTGCATCTTTATCACCTGATGATTTATTAGAAAGATTTCAAATGGCATCTGAAATGATCGATGACAGACATCTATTGGACTACGTCTATGAGACATTTCTGCGTGGTCCTGTGATCAGAAGAAATAAAGATGTGAAAACAAGAAGACCATCGAAATTCAAAAGTGAGCTCTGGAGTGAATTTGACAGCATGGAGGAAAATATGGATCGAGCCAACAACGTTATAGGGAGTCATCATAATGTGATGTAAATTGTTGGTGGACGTAGTCACTTAGGAATAAACGAGCTCGTAAATTTATTAATAGAAAATCATTGTAAGACCGAGCATCTGATGAAGGATCATCTCCGAAATGGTGCTCTTCCATCTGTGAAAAAAGAAAGTTAGCAGGTACAGACAGAATTCATTAAAGCATTTGTTCCATTTGTGCAGAGAAGGTACAATGCCTACTCCCGATTTTATACAAGGCGTTGCATCGAATACAGGGTTCGAACCAGTGTCCCGGCCAGGGATTTTCATCAAATTTACGCCCACTGTAAATAGTTGAAATTTGCCAGTAAATCCACTTATGTTCTTCATTGTGAATGATTTCTCTCTACTGATAGCCAATCATGTCGTGTGAAAACGATTGGAGAGACATAAATAACAAATTGCAAAATATCAAGCTGACAAATTCCTCCTGTGTTACAAAACAGTAGATTTAGAAACAAAATGAGATACGATAAGTTGTTGATGACGATCAAGAATCTCGATACATCTGAAACACGGATCATGAAATGATTGGACACAATCATATATTTTAAACACTGTTTGATGAATCCTAGTGCAGAATTTCTCCTCTCAGAGACGATTTTAATGTAGCATGCTTTACTATTGGACTATTGGCCTTTTAGATCTTAAGTTCAAATGTAATCGAAACTCAATATCAACAACTATTCATGCATGCATTTTTCTTAGTTCCTTGCTGACTACATATTGAAATGAAAGATTTTCAATTTGACAATCGACATTCATAGATGAAAAGATGTTTGATGTTAACCGATACGTTTGTTGCAACGAGCGACGTTGGTTTCCCTAATGTAACTGACAAGATTCGATTCGGTTACATTAGCTGTCCCATGGATTTGAACTCCAGTTCTAAAAGCCATGCGCTGATCATCTGTATCTTAGAATATTTTCAAAAATATAAATAAGTAAAACATATGCGAAAAATGTGTGAAAATATTTTCGACCATCCCATTGAAGGGTTTGCTGTGATAACCATTTTACCGATTCTTCTAACGAAAAGTAGAAGTGTGGTGGAATAAACAATGGATACTGATAAAAAATAAAGCTTTCCGAAATACATGACATTTAATCTGAGTCAAAAAATGGCATCTCTAATTGTAAATCATGAACTTTCGGGTACTAGTCCAAGAGCTAACATGAAGTTGTGAAGGGGGCGTCCCTGAAATTTTCACTTGGCATTGTATATATCTCTTGACTGCTACAAAACTGCATGGCTGCCGGATCAGATCGCCATCTGTCAACAGATTCGATAGAAAACCTTATGTATTTCCAATAGATGATATTGGTGATTTACCGACTATTTTGCGGACAATTTCGGTTATAGACCTGATCCCAATGAGCTGTTGACTACAAATTAAAGTTTAAGAGGTACGGAAAAGGCGCACATTTTTTTGAAATTTCTACAGTGTTGTGATCTAACATCAGAACTGACAGATTGAAACAATAACCAATATCATCGTTATCTATGTTCAAGCACATCAAAAATTCAGGCAATACTACATCACATTCACTGTGAACTAGAAACATGAGCAGGAATCGAGAGGTCAGGAACGTTTATCGAACTTGTACCACTATCCTTCATCGATCCTATTGCAGGTTAGACAATTTGAAGTATCATTTGCATGTACGCATTCATAATTATAGCGCTTTAACTTTTTTATGTAATTTTGTTCCGGACCTCTCACATATTAGAACTTATTAACTAGGCGAGAAGGTATCAAGATTATCAACTATCAATAATCAAGAATTTATTAATGCCGTTTATCAACATTGCTCATTTTGTCTTAAATGATTGCAAATCTAGTTATGCATGACATTCCTGTTAGTAATAGTATTGGAAAATACCTATCAACAGTATTAAATGAATTGTCCTCTCCTTCCAGACATAGTTATTCTCTTCAACGTCATTATTCATGATTACAAATCAATGTAAATATCTCACTTTTGACTTCATTGTCATTCTGTAGATATGTCATTTTATGAACTTCATGCTTCTATCATCATATAATCTGTCATACTTCTAACTTGATATGTTCCAACCTGATCTATAAGTGTTTTCATTTATTGGAAATATTCTGATATTCTGATTGCCGTTCAAGGGGCCGCCGAAGGAAAATTAAGCCTAAGTATACCAAGCATCTACGGGACATTTCTTTCGCGTGAGTGGTCAGTTATTATTCGAAACTGGTGACAGTTCTGACTTTCTTTTTTTACTCTCCCCACCCCTCCCACGACACAAAGCCATACTAGCAAGCTAGGGTTGGGACAGCCTTGTCCTTCACACACGCAATTCTCACCAGATTAGAGTTAGTAACCTCTAGTGAGAGTGGTAGTACCTCCCGCGGACAAACGCGAACGCCGGACTTTCTGCAATTTCGTACCGAAGCGCGGCCAACCCACCAACTGAGCTATCCACCCACCAAGTGATAGCTCTAGTACAACCCACCACTAGTGACAGCTCTCATTTGTGTAATGACTTAACATTTTCATAGAAACAGGGATGTGATTCTTCCTTCTTTTGAAGGAGTTCCTCCGGCGCTCCTATTCTTTATGCTTCCAACTATTTCTGAAAATCATCTTGAAATGACAAAAAAAATTGTCAAAGGATAAAGCTCAAAAATGCCTTCGAGAAGATTAAAGACACCCTCCTGTTGCTGAAAGGCGCCCTCATGAAGCTCCTTTAGTGACAGATTTCAATTGTTCTTGAATGAAGCGATTAATACATATCATGTGTATTAAAAAATAGAACAGTGGTATGATTTGACTGCGACATTCTTACTGACATGCATAAGATAATAATTCTCAAAAACTTTATAAGGTAAAAAAAGGCAAGGCCACTTGTGAACTTGAAATCAAAATAAATTCATGATCTGCACATCACGGTGAAATTGGCGCCCCTTTCATAGGAATCTGGCCTACTTTGGCGTTTCTTTCAACTTTCCTTTAGGTATTACCCTTCAAACGGCAATCACATCCCTGCATAAATTTTAAAAAATTCCGTTCCGGACAATATGACTACATCTGTATGCTCTTGTACTTCGTCGATTGTTCGTTCATCTGTAATTCGAAAGTCCACTCGTGTGAGAGCATGACCTCAGATGCTTTCGAATATACAAATCACATTAAGGAAATACCTCTTCAACTTTTATCTGTACAGTATAGTAAACAACTCAATCGGGTCTATAACCAAAATGTCGCAATTTATCTATTGGAAATAAATCGGGGTTTCTCGTGCGACCTCCTTCCATTCATAAGTTCGTTATAGATCCCGTTAGAACAACTTATCATTGGTATTAAATTGCTAAATGACGCATGAACTGCATTAAAAAACAATTTATTAAAGTACAAAAACAATGGTAAATATGAGTCCTGTACCAAAAACATGCACAAGAAGCTTTCTCTTATTTTAGCGTTAGTCGCACTGGCGTTTTTATAATTGCCAAAAACAATTTGGTGGTCCTCTTTCGATCAAAGTTTCCTCAGCACATTTCATGAAAAAATCACAATTGTTGATGACTTACATATTGCTTGCAGCATGGGAACTAAAGAGATATTCCTCAAGAGCAGTTTTTTACTATCTGTATAACATCCCGACGTGAAAATATATGCGCCCATGTCTGCTGATTACTTACCTTAGTTTATCATGGCATTCCGAGTCTTTTATCATAAGTTTGTGGTTCACTTCAGTGCGTCAGGAAATTGGCAATATTTGCAACAATATTTGACCAAATACGTAGCGCAGCTTCACAGAAAATTTAAGAAAAAGGTTCAACAGGTCATCAGTGCTGAAAAACATGTCTTAAATACCTAAAACAACATGTCACAATTAGCAAAAAAGGATTTTATAAGCGCACTCTTTCTCAATTTTTTTTTCTTGAACAACAATGTAGAGCGCTTTCATGACGTGTTTTGATTTTACTATTGATGGTGTTCGGGTTTATGGATGCACCATTATATTCTATCATAATGTCTATTTACGTTATTGATACATTTTCAGGTTGATGATTTAGATACTGAACATTCATTCTACATAGAATAGGGAAGAGCGCGGTATTATGGGTAACCTGAGTTTAAGGGGTTACATAGACCACCAATTCCGCTCTAGGATCAACTTTCTTCGCCTAATCAATTGCTATGGACACAGACGCAAGGTTCCGCATGCTATTTTCCCATAATACCCGTTTCACTATGTTGTAGAACTTTTCTGAATAGACACGATTTTGCTATTTTCAAAAGTTCGCGGAGTTATGGGCCACCTGTCGGGGTGTTATGGACTATCCACTAATGTTTGTTAAAAAAAGCGACATTAATTAAATGCTAAACAAAAGTCAAATTTACGATGCTCCCTACGCATAAGAGCGATTAACTTATTTGATTGACCAGTCAACCGGTGGCTAACGGGAATAACTTAAATTTTGACGAATAATTAAACCTTGCTATGCGAAGGCATGATAATCAAAGCTATTATTGAGAATAATCAGCGTGAGATTTGTAAATTTACACTGATGGAGATTGATTAATTCCAAAAGAAGTCAGCAAACTGCTTGAAACCGAATTACAACGGCTATAGCTGGCTACCTGCCCAAATTTCTGAACATTAGTTTTCAGCACATTAGATGTAAATGTGCTATAAAAACACTGACATGAAACACCTTGATGATTGACAACATTGCCGCTCGATATGGCAATCCAAGTAATTACGTGAGATAACACACCGTAGGCACAGCTCTCTGCAAATACAAACTAGGCCTATTACTCCTATCACTCTTCTTCACCCAATGACTCGACTACCTAGGCTTCTTGTTGCTTACATCGCTTCAACTTTCGATGACTTTTTACAACAAAGTACTGCAACACATTTTCCTGTTAGCTATGTTTGCGCTTGAGTAGAATGAGTGAAAATAATTTTCTGTGACTTTTGAGGTATTGCGGTGAATTGTGGGGTGGAACATAACTCCCCACTGTAAGTATGCTTGCAAAATCAACTGTCAGTAGAGAGTGTGTTCAGCCAACTGTCTTTGTTTTCTCGAAGATGATTAACCATGCTACATCCCCACAGCCAAAGTCTCCGTTGGTGCTCAAAGCATGACTTGCTCAACATTTATAAAAAGAGCGATCAAATTTTCGTAAAAACCTATTTTGGGGTACAAAAATTTAAAAAAATTAATTGCGCAGTCAGAGACACCAAATGTTTTTATTTACAATGTTTTCGTTCACATATACTCGAAAATTGAATTTCAGGTAGGAAAATATGACTCAGAGGAGGGGGATGGCCCATAACACACCGCTCTCCTCTACGTACTCCACAAATCATAGATTGCAAATAACTGATTTATAAATGATAAATTTACGCCCTATTAAGTCATACCTTTACGCCCACACTTCTCAATTTACGCATTTACGCGCAAAATGTGAAATTTACGCGCTGGCGGGGACACTGGTTCGAACAGCTTCTCTTATCAAAGATTCCCTGACTTTTCCAGGTTTTCCAGAAAATTGTCGAATATGTTCCATGAGACCAAAACAGAAAATAATTCTCATTATCATCCATTTACAGTTCATTTTCGTCTCATTTGTTGAAAACCCCAGTCAGCAAAGGTACCATACCTACTTATAAGACACATCATATGACTATTCCAGAGACCACGTCAGGATGTAGCTTCATGATTAGTCCATATACGTTAACTGAATGAACATGCATGTATTGTGAAATACTGGGGTTATTAGAAATGAAATTCATACTTCTTATTGCAAATATTTTAGCCAACATTGCATATTAAGTACGTAAATCTACTTTTTTTGCACTTGGTTAGTAGGTATACAGGTACAGATAGAAAATATAGCAAAGAAATGATTAATTAGAATCAACATCTCTAAGAAAGATGACTATACTGCTTGACAAAAAACTTAACACTTACCATTAGGTTATCTAACATAATCACACTAAGATATCGTTCATCCTCTTACATGGGATAAACGTTGAACAAGTTTAAATGACACGTTATTGCAAATTTGGCTGTCTTTTTCTAGATAAGTCGTAAACTGCATAATGAAGCACACAACTGAATTCGTAAAAGGCATGGCTAATGGAATGAATTGTTGCGGACGGACTGGATGCAGCATGCATGATGTTGGCAAAGCATTGAATGTGTCGTATGTGTCAGGAATGGGAGGGTGCGTTGGTGTGAAGTTGCACGAAAGGATCTGGAAGACCAAGAACAACAAGTAGGGTCACACATCAAAAGTTGGTCATTGCAGCAAGGAGAAACAGGTTTCAGAGCGTTACACGACTAGCAATAAACTCTAAATCTGCTGCCTGAATCAATTGTGGTGTAAGAACAGCATACCGACGTTTGACTGAAGCGGGATTAAAATCGTACAGACCTTATGTAGGCATACCTCTAAGTATTTTTAAATCCAAATGATTTCGTATACGCATGCCTCCACCTATGAATATCTAACAGGTCTCGAACATAAACGGAATAGATTAGAATGGTGCGAGCAACATTCTCGCTGGATCACTGATGAATGGCATCACTTGATGTGGACGGATGAATCACGTTTCACTCCCGATTTTCCCGACGGAAGAGTTCGTGTTCACAGTGAGAGATATAGAGCTTGTTGTATTTAACGACATGATCGGTTCGGGCAATCGGCGGTGGTAGCGTCATGATTTGGGTCGGTATTTGGCACGGTGGATGAATGGCTGCTGTTGCCATTAAAATTAACTTCGATGGCAAACGCTACCTATCGAGATTGTATAACTCTAAGAGGGACTGGATGTTTTGTGTGACGCTATGAACAATAGAATAAGAACTTGCATGAATGTCGGGGGCGGTCATGCATATTACTAGATATGGCTGAATAAATTTCTATCATTTGAAGCTATAGTTTTTATGCTATCTGAATAATGAAAATTCTTTGATTTCTAAGATTTTCCAGAGAATTTCTCAAATTCCCTGACTTTTCCAGGTTTTCCTGTGATTTTTCGAAATTCCCTGACTTTTCCAGGTTTTCCTGTGATTTTTCGAAATTCCCTGACTTTTCCAGGTTATCCAGGTTTTCCAGAAACCGCACGAATCCTGCTTGAATATCGTAATGCACTGACTGTCATTTTGATACCTTCGAAAAGTGTTGTCTTAAAATATATTATTGTGCTCTACCGAAAGCTTTGTCATATGTTGATTTAAGAATGAGGTATTAGGTGATTAAAAAGAACCTTTAATAATTAAGAATGAAAAACTTTTTATCAATAAAAAACATAAAATGTTTGATAATCATAATTACCTTGATATAACATACTTTCAATATACATCAATATAGCAATAATTATAAATAAAATGCAATTTTCAATTATAGATCTGTGTAAAAAAATCCCAGAAGTTCTGAATATTCAAGAACGAATTCTTGCATTGTATTTGTCAAAAAATTGGTAAAACAGTTGTCGATGAAAAGTGTCAAAAATACTTGTCGAGGAAGTGAACCTGTCGAGGAAAGCGACGACCATCACAATATATATCACATAGCCAGGGGTTTTTTTTCGTCGTCGAGCCTTCCGCCAATTGGCGGAAATCGCTCAAAAAATTTCCGCCAACTCCTAAAAAAATTCCGCCACTAAAATGATGGCTTGAAGAGAGCTATATTTGGATCTTTTCATTTGTACCACCACAGAACAATGCGCCTTAAACATTCACCACTTTTCCTCAGTCAGTGATTCTGACCTGAATCAGTCATATCGTATAAAAAGAATGGAATCTTCGCCATAAAAAACTGCTAGCCCTTCCATCGAGCGTCAGTGCCAGCTCAACTTGTGCGATAATGGTGACGAGTCATAATGACGGTTAAGTCTGTCTGGCACCTAACCATAATGCCAAATGAAATAGGCCTACAATGTGGCTAGAAATGGATAATGTTGATATATGTAGGCCCAAATTCTAACCATAGCACGCAGGTAAGATAGGCCAGCCCTTTAGACACATTTTTATGATGCCATGTTCCAATAAGTAACACAACAAATACATGTAGCTTACATATGAATTTCTATGCATTTTTTATGAAAATGTCGTTTATTATTCTCCTGGCTCGTTCACATCGACTACTGCTTTGAAGGTTCGTGTTTCACAGCAAGTGGAAACGAATCACAGAAAAGTGGAAGGCTGCCATCAAGGTGTTGTGGACGTCGGAATACACGCTGATGCTGCTGATTTAGGGAACATTTCGTGTTGACTTCAACAGCAGCTAGAAACACCCTGAATGACGTCACACCAACGCACGCTTGCTTTTCCTAGTTTTCCAGATTCAACGATTAAAGCACAGACCTAGGATTGGGGAAGACTGCATTCATTCACCGTTACTAGGTCTGTGGATTAAAGGCTAATTGTTTCATGAAAATGTTTGGTGCGAATGGGAAAGAGTCAGACAGGCTTCCTTAACAGCGTGCATCGGACCTCTGCAGATCAACAAAACAGACAATTAGCTTATAACAAGCCACCATGAGAAAGAAAAAATCATTTCCGCCAATTGGCGGAAATCGTGAAATTAATTTCCGCCAAACTGAAAAAAAATATAGATAATAAATAAATATAATATAATATAATATAAATAAAAATAGATAATATATCTTTTTCCGGCTTCCGTGGTCGACGAATTAATCGAAAACTGCTGCACTTTTGTGAAATTCGACGACGAATATTAGAATAGATTTTTAATATAGAATTTTAGAACTTCATTTCATACTGTTTCGAGTGTCATAACTTATAATTAGTGGTTCCACACATTCAAAAAATGAATTCTAAAATTACATGTCAGCACACACTCTTCATCAACAATATTCTTCAAAATTAGCTCCATTACTGCAAGAGCAGGATTATATTTAACCATAATAACCAACTATACAACTTAACTTGGTTGAATATCAGCAAAAAATGTTCAAGGTGATAGCTATTTTCAGTATAAAACTATTGTTCACCGAAATTCGTCTTCTGTTCTATATGCAGTTTCTTGAATAAGTGCTGAAATTTCCATCGAAATTTATCGTTTACTACAAAACCATAAAAATGACCCACCACCAAGTAACAAATGACTGCCAATGTGAAACTTGCTACATACTACAGTTGTACGCATGAATGTTCGCACAAACTATACGTTTAAGCGCTTGAAAGGACTATTATTTACTACATTACATTCATCAAGCTTCTAAAATAATTTTTTACGATTATTCTATGTGAACTTCCTGGCCTCTTCAGCTATAACTTTGAAAAAGATGGAGAAACGCAGAACGATCAAGGAATAATAACCACGAGTTGAGCTGAATAATTGTTCAAGGATCACCAAAATCGTGAAGAAAAATTGATGTTCCTTAAGTTCTTTACGTTTTTTTCCTTCCTATTTGAAAGACTCTGTTCTACTACTGCATTCTAGAGTAGAAAGCAACTATCAGCCTGTAGAATGCAATGATAGAGATGAGACTCAATAGTAGCAATCTCCCAAAATTTTCATGATCTAGTGGTAGCAGCTATTATTCTGACCGTGGTAGAAGTAAGACACCCACGTCATTGATTCTACTGTAAACATGTCTAAAACTAAACTGGTGCTTCAATTTTATCGATGTTGATATCATGTGCAATTATATCACAATTTTCACAATCAGAAGTTAATGGGGTGTGTTACAACAACCATTTGAAAATGTCTGAATATGCGCTGTCACGACTTCAATTCTTGTGAGGTTCATTATCTGAGCATAATTCACACCACATATTACCAAATAACTGAATGCAATTTTTGGCATTCAGCATTCGGCATTCACTTTTTGGCAAAATTTCCTATAAATCATCAAATGAATAATATTTTCAAATCTGATGTTTAAATCAACGTGCAAGACATGTACTTTAGGGAAGCACGTACCGGTACTCAATTCACGTTAACAAACTACATTCTTTAAAAAAAATTGCAGAATTGATCATAATACAAATTTCGCAATTTCTAAGAAGTAATGACGATAATGTGAATTTTGTATTTTCAATGTTTGGATATACAAATATGCATGGAAAATCAACAATTTCAAAATCAAAATCGCACTGTAGACATTTGTTGGTGACAATAGCCTGTGGGCGCCTATTGACACTGAAACAAACGCGTTAATGAACGATTGTTATTTAGGTTATTACTTACCGATACTGGAAGGTCCTGCGTATTGGTAGCGTGGCCCTGAAGATACCGCTAGAGAATGGCACCAATCCCCAATATCTGAGTTACGCCCAAACTTAGTGAAGCTTATAGGTGTAACCCACGGTGTATCGATTTCCACCTCTAAGCCGATACTAGGAATATCCACCAATGCGAATGCAACTAGCAATCTCAAGGACTAGTTACACCCAAACTTAGGAAAGTCTATAGGTGCAACTAAGGAATATCAATTCACCACTAATTCAATAACTTATAGAAATGTCCGCCAGTCAGAATCTAACTATCAATTCCAATGACTAGTTACACCCAAACTTAGAAAAGTCTATAGGTGCAAACTAAGGAATATCAATTCACAACTAATTCAATAACTTATGGAAATGTCCACCGGTCAGAATCCAACTATCAATTCCAATGACTAATTACACCCAAACTCAGAAGAGTCTATAGGTGCAAACTAAGGAATATCAATTCACAACTAATTCAACAACTTATGGAAATGTCCGCCAGACAGAATCCAACTATTAATTCCAATGACTAGTTACACCCAAACTCAGAAGAGTCTATAGGTATAAACTAAGGAATATCAATTCACAACTAATTCAATAACTTATGGAAATGTCCACCGGTCAGAATCCAACTATCAATTCCAATGACTAATTACACCAAAACTTAGAAAAGTCTATAGGTGCAACTATCAATCAAGTCCGACGGAATTTATTTTATGATCTCTATATCATGTATATTTATTATCCTATTATATTTTATCCATTCGTGAGAAGGAGAGCATAATCAACTATAATTCTACAGACTTACTTACTCATTTACTTATCCTTCATAGGAAATAGGTTCATAACTCACCAATAGATTTTGCTTGCACGAACACAACCTTAAGTCTCTCACACAAGTGAAACTACTGCACGGAGCTTACTCCTAAATCCAAAATTCAAATTTCATTTCAAATCTTAATTTACAATATTCTTATTGGTCCACAACTACAGGTGTGGACACTTCCTATTGGTTAAAAATTTACTTAAATCATTTCGAAAACTAATCTAATTAATTTAATATCCAACCGTTATATTCCTATACTTAAAACACATGCTGAGTTCAAACAAAAAATAAACTAACTAGTAACTAATTTAATATGGACCGTTATACTTCTCCCCCCCACGAAGAAGAATCGACCCGATTCTCATCACAAATACTATCCTATATTTTCGGTTTTTATCGTCCGAAGAATGCACGATTTTAAGGATATTTTATTTTCTAGGTTATTACATAACATTCAAGGACAATTCCAGGATAATAAAGGATATTCCAGGACATTCCCAGACTGCGGTTACCTAAAGTCCGTAAAAATCATAATGTAGACTATAGCGGGAATACTCTTCGGAAATTTTGTTCAACTATATCACGCAGAGTATTCTCCGCTATGCTCCGGCGCAAGGAGATCCTCGAAATGACAGAATCAGTTCTGGTCGGATACCGTGCTAAGTGCGGTGCGTCGGTTTCTACAAGCAACCGTTCTATTGGTATCGCTCGCAGAGTCTGATTCTTCGGATCATTTCGCCTATTGGGATCACTGTCCACTAGAATCGGAGCGACTGAAAAGTACATTCGCGGGAAGTAGTCGGCGAACGATCGTACTATATGCCGGCCAACGAACGTGCAATGTAAAATCATTTTTACATTGCTGTTCACCGTATATAGGAGAACCTCGGCCAAGCGTTGATGTGCCTCGTCTTCTCCCCACTCCCTCTCTCTGCAATGCAGGATCAGGGGTAGATGGAGTTCCTCGGCCAATCGTGCTTGATCCGCTAAGGCGTGGCACTGGATATCGAGTGAAATGTTCCACTTCATATCCAGGCCAGTCTCACCGATCGCGCGGACATTTCCCCGTTCCCGGATATGTCTTCTCAGTCTGGCTTCCAAGGTTGGTGACCAATCCTGAGCATGGCGAGGATGAAGGCCCAAGGATAGGAGAATATAGACTTCAGGAAAATCTTCCTGAATGTCACTTTCTCCCCACAAGGAAACCTTATCCCTGATGTCTACCATGGCAGACATCAATGAGATCTCGTGTGCCATCTCATTCAGGGTACCATTCTGTCCAGCTCTCCGACAACTATCAAATAGGTGGATATGCGAATCACACCTCCAAATCGCACGCGGACTATCGTCGATCTGATTCGCGATAGCCGGTGGTACGTTCTCTTGACCCTCGGGTGAGATCCGCTCTACATCTCCTTCGGGGTCTTGCCTTTCAGGGATAGCTTCCGCCCCGGCAACAGATATAGATGGTCTGATGGATAGGAATCCAGAAGATTCCCCACGGTCAGACCGCCCATCCGCTGGCGACGCTTCTGCCCCCTGTCCGACAGACTCCATGAGATCAGGATCGATCACCCCCCTGACCTCTTCCTCACTGACACTGACTACGTTCACCGAACCGATAACCTCCTTCTCACTTTCCTTCTTCAACTTATCCTGGCGTGCTCTCATTTTTTTTTGGTTTCTGACCTGCTTTGGTTCGAGGTTTTCCTTCTCTAGGTCTCGGTGAGTACGATATAATTTCAAAGCTTGCCTAGCGGGAATTGACCAGTGATTAGCGAGACTCTCAATCTTATTCTCCATATTCTCCATCTGATGTTCATTGGCTCTTAAAGTGGCCTCTATAGTCGCTTGGTTAATAAGGCGATCTTTCTCTCTCCTACTGATGTCAGGTTTTTGTGGCATGTCATTACTTACGAGTAAATATTCCACGACGGCGTCTTTGCGATTCATATTCTGAAAAGAAAGAACATTTATTTCTACTTCCGCTCCGATTTCGGGTACATCATCACTACGTAATACGTATCTAGTGTCGTAAAACTTATCATCCTCACTTGTAGATAATATATCATTTCCGTCTTGATTGATGATTTCTGTCTCATTTATATCTATTTCTTCTCCTAATTCGTCATTGTAAACACTAGTTTCTTGTTGAGATTCTGACCAGGGTTTTAGTCTGTCTACATGTACTACTAATACTTTTCTTCCATGTTTAATTTCACGTATTAGGTAGGTATCATCTGAATATTTCTTCTCTACTTTCCATGGTCCCATCCAAGGTCTTGTAAATTTCCTAACTTTTTCCTTCATGTTAGCGGTTCTCAGAAACATTAACTTGTCTCCTACCTCGTATCGTTGGTCACTTGTCGCTTTTACATCATAATTATGTTTTTGAATTTGTTGCTGTCTAGTGGCATTATTAGCTGTTGCGTCCCAAATATTCATCAATGTCTCTTGCAAATCATAAACATGTTCTGAGGTCTCCTTTTCCGATACTGTCTGATAGTCAAGTTCGAAATCAACTGGTAATCTCATTTCTCTACCATAGATTGCTGCGGAAGGGGAAAATCCCGTTGTACAATGTGTACTAGATCTATATGCCCACAGACAATATGATAATGTTAAGTCCCAGTTTTCTCTATCAGATTCTTCATGTGACATCATCATTTGTTTCACAGTTCTGTTGAATCTCTCTACTCCACCATTCCCCTGAGGATGGAACGATGTCGTTCTTGACTTCATCGTTCCCAACAGGTTACACAGTTCGCTAAATAATTTTGATTCGAATTCTTTTCCTTGATCACTATGTATTCGATCAGGTACTCCATGACGACAAATCCATTCTCGTAAAAGTGCTTGGGCTACAGTTAAACTATTATGGACCGTTATAACACCACTGTGTTGTCAATGAATACTTCCCAATCATAATTGCATCTCTATTATCTAGGAATTCACAATCCGAATGAAACAGTGAGTGACAGGGCACATTCTAGATAGGCCTGTATTAAAAGTGGTACCATAATCTGAACAGCCGCAGACGATTATGGTTTCATAGTTTCATAGACTGAAATACCCAATTTGCATGAGAATTAATCTCCTAAGTCCTAACATTTGCGCAATAATTTATTGAATTCATCAACCATGAGCCAATTACTTTTTGAAAAAGTGAACTAGCATCTAAAAACACGAAACTAGAAACATGTCAATCACCCTCAACATCCTGATGTAATTGCCCATATGGGTAATTTAAATTAATCTGGGTCATCGATGAAAATGAGTCATGAAGGATTTCAGACTACAAATAATGTCATGTCAAATTTTGATCTCATCGGAGCTAATCAATGTCGTTGAATAATGTGCCTATTACAGTTAACCTTCTACAGAGATCCGTTGAAGAGGAATTTTAATTCTAACCATCACCTTAGAAAGTAAAAAAAATACCTATTTACATTAGATCTTTAATGGGATCAATAGCCTGGGTGTCTTACTGATACCATCGTTATTAGAAGCAAATTGGCCGATCAAAGAAATATGCTTTGAGAGGTAGGATCATGTACTGGAATAGTTGCGACGATTTCGGTTTCAGGGCACAAAACAACTTACTGAGTGATAAAGTCAGTCGCTTTTTTGTGTGTGCATTTGTTTATGCCATGTATCCTTAGCGGTTACATTTGATGCTCAGATACTAAGCACATATATTGATGCGCCTATAATGGAAAATGAGAGCGATATTTTAGCATATTCTCAGGCATGTTTGCACACTTCATTTATCAGTTTGGAAATACCACTAAGTTAAAATCAGCTGTAGCAACTTCAAGTACAGTCAATTTCAAACAAGCTGCAATTGCATCTAAAGAAAAAATGGCTGAAATTAATTTTTAAATATCAAGATACAAAAGTGCCCGTACATCAAAGGCACCTCAGTACTTTTCTTCCCAATAGGCATAACATAGCTACAGGATTGCTTATTCACAAGTTGAGTACAATTTTTGCACATATTAACCTATGTAGACAATAACCTCATCGATGTACTCCTTTCGACCCCAGTTCTGAGCGATTTTCGAGTTCTTTTCCTTTTCCTGCGTTTCTCATCTCTTTCCAAAGAAAGCAACAGGCATATTCTGGGCAAATCAGTCACGATATTTCGATTGAGCGCAAAGCCGAGGTCTGATTCTCAATAATGAAAATAACCCCGATCCTCCTACGCGAATATGCTGTAATTCGACCAAGAATTAGGGATTGGTCGTCAGTGCTTGATTATCACTGAGTGAATCCACTTCAGATAGGCAGAATAGACCACTATGTGCCATATTTTAACTAATGAATGCAAATTAAGGCCGAAATATCCATTAGGAAAAATAACCCACAACACGCGGAATTTGAAATCTTTGATGGATGTTAAAATCGATGTAACAGACAGATGGAGCTTGTAACAGCCAGCTAATAGGCAGGAAATTGAATAGAGCACATCAATTTATCTATATACGTAGCCAACGCACTTAACAGAAGCGTAGATTTGATAACCCCATTTTATGGGGTCAAGATGACTTAATTTATGGGGTCGAAATGTCAGGGGGTCGAAGTGACTAGTAACCGAAGATATAACAATTGTTAAAGCACCTAAACTTATTGTTAAGAATATGCCAATTCCTTGTGTTACATTCTTAACTTTAGACCATCTCTTTCTTAATTTTTTATAATGCTCTAATCTTAATAATAATTGTGTTTCCTTATCTTTCATATACCTAACTCTATCTCTGTGTTTTTCAATATTTAATTCACTTATTTTTAATTGAGACAAAGAAGGATATATTCTTGAGGTTTCTTCCATTTCTGAAGTTCCTTCCACTTTTGTTTCTTCCACTTTTGTTTCTTCCATTTTTAAAGAAATATTTTTAACGGGCGAAGCCCTGGAAGACATCTCCGATGTCCCGCAAGTCACATGATATATTTTAAAAACCTGAAAAACGTCTAAACTCATGAATTTAATCATTTTTAAAAATACTAACTTTTATGATTTTCAGTGTCCTGCAACGGTCATGATTTTCAAGGTAAAAATTGTAATTCACAAATTTGAGATTCTTAACTTTTCTGATTTTTCGGTGTCCTAGAACGGTCATGATTTTCAAGGTAAAAATTGTAATTCTCAAATTTGAGATACTCAACTTTTATAATTTTTAGTGTCCTAGAACGGTCATGATTTTAAGGGGGTGAAAAATGTAATTCTCAAATTTGAGATTCTTAACTTTTCTGATTTTTCGGTGTCCTGGAACGGTCATGATTTTGGGGGTGAAAATCGAACCGAAGGTTCTAGGGCTTCGCCCGATTGTAATTCTCAAATTTGAGATTTTGAAAAATTTGAAAAATTGGGTTTTTTTAAAAACGTCCAAATTCATGAATTTAGTCCCTTTTTCAGGTTTTTAAGACCTAAATTCATGAATTTATGTCGTTTTTAAAAGTACCATTTTTGAAAAAATGGTACTTTTTGAATGAAGCAAATTCATGAATTTAGGTCTTAAAAACCTGAAAAAGGGTCTAAATTCATGAATTTATGTCGTTTTTAAAGATACTATTTTTTTTGATTTTATGGTGTCTTGGAACGGTCTTCTTCCCATTACTAACAAACTATACCCTCTATTGCTATCAAAATTACCAATGGTTTACAAGAGTGTATCCATGTGAAAGATACTAAATCCCTCGTAACTTTAGTGTTTCGGAAAACAAAGTGAAGTCATTGTGATATGTTTATTGAAATAAAAATATGTATATGAAAAAGTCTTTTCACAGATATAGGGGGAATGGGCTGACTGTAGGCATATATTCACAAGGAAGAAACGATCTCATGCGATACATAAAACAACCATGTATATCTACAAAAAGCAACATCAAATACTGAGTTAAAGTTGATTATGTCAATACATCTCCTGAATGTGGTAGCGTGAGTTTTATTCTTTTGGGTGGAGGTATGTTTGTGTCAGGATGTCCATGTGGAAGAGATGTGTTATGTCCTATCCAACACCTCTTATCCTCCCATGCTGAAAGTGCTCGTTTCTTGAACGTGTACGTTTTCACAGTATGAACTTGAGATTTTAAGATTGTCATATTGACAAACGTTATAGTTTTATTTTTATAGGCCTTCTTATAGGACCGATGTTTCATTTTATGAACAATGGATTTTGATATACCTTTAGCACGCTTAATACTATCTGCACATTCTTTTAGTTTCATGGAATACATTTTAGGACGGAGGAGAATCATTTCATCTATTTCCTTTCCTGCTGTTTCATCCTTAAAACAACCAAGTTTGGCTTTATTCTGTATGGAATAGAGTGGATGAGTGGGATTGTAGTTAGATGTATCGAAATATTTTTCTAATGACTTACCTACTTCATTAAAATTTAAATCTTTTTGAGTGGTAATTCCTAAAAAGAAACTATCTGTATCACCACCCAGCAAGCGAACCTCTTTTACGAGAGGGCATGGTTTTAATATTTTGTAGAAGAGTTGATACATTTCAAGCTTGGAATAATCTAAAACGGCTTGCCCAATATAGATGGGTTTGCACAACTCAACTTCTGATTTAATCATTTTAACACCTACAAGATCCTCATCGATGATGTCTCTATCAATGAAAAGAGGTGATGAGGTCAATTTGTGATATTTTTGTTCATCAACGACTAGTTTGTAATTCATACGTTTTCTAACATCCTCCATGGTCTTTCCGAAAAGACTGTTATTCTTATATTTATAAAAATCCTTTTCAAAATTATTTTGGGCGAGTGCACGTTTTTGACTGTTACTATCTATGTAGGGTTTGAGGAAGGCTTTCTGTCTAAATTTGATAATGCGGTGAACTGACTTTAGAAGCATGCCCATTTCTAAATAGAATTTTAATATGCAGAAGTGTACGAGATAATTTTTCTTATCATATTGGGTGAGTAAAAGTTTGCGGCATGGTTTGTACCTTGGCTGTCCACACTCTGTTAAGTTATTATGAAATTGTGACATGAATGGTGAAAACATATCTTCAGTCACTTCGCCAGATTCAGGTGCGAGTGGGAAATCAGCAGTTTTATTTTTAATACTATTTGGATAAATCAAATCCACTTCAAAATAATATCCCCAATCACCTTCATCTGGAATATTCAGTATGTTTGAAGGGTTGGAGTAATACTCAAGCTCATTTTGATTTAACCAACTAAACTCGGAATGAGGTAGTGGTTTAGACAGTGAACTGCCATATAAATTATTTTGGTCATAGTACTTTAGGTGGATATGATCATCACCTACTGTTTCAGATTTTATATGATGTTTATTTACAAATGTGAGACCACCGCGTATTCCGCGCTCAAATATATTATACATCTCCGGGTCTTGTAAGAGATGAATGGTCTCACCAGTCATTTTAAAGGCTGATTTAAAGGACATGGCTGGTAGACTGACAAAGTGGATAGGATCTAATTTGTCTTCTTCTAATGCCACTCGTCGAAACTCCTGAAAGACATCAGCCAGCAAAATGACATCTAATTCTAAGTAAGCGATCATATAATCGCCAAACGTTTTACAATTAAATTTTAACCATGCCTCTTGAGCATGTTCATAGTCCTCTACTGGACAATCTTCACCCGTCAAATCGTTTTTGAATTTGTCAATGGAAGGAAGGGTTGTTTCATTTAGTTTAGACATTGAGCTAAAATACGCATAAGGAAAGACTCCTTTGCGAGTGATTATTTCATCCGTTAAGTTTGGATAGTGTTTCTTCAAAGTTTGACTATGGGGAAGAAACTTGAGATTACGAACGAGAGAAGCTAGTGACGCTGACATGAATTGAAATGAATCTAAAAATTTTATTTCGAAGAAGACTGTCTTATTTTCTTTAGTTTTATCTACTGGTACTTTTGCTGTCATTGCCATGAATTTTTCTCTCGTTTGTGCTATTACATTAAACTGCCACGATTTCATCTGGCTCAACCCTCCTTTTATGAGCATATGACTGTCATAGCCCTTAAAGTTATGAAAAATGACGGGTAGTACACGACGTCTCAACCTAAGTGAAAAGTTAAATTTGGAGCAGAGTGCGTTTCTAAATTTACCAGTGATGTGATCATGATCACGCACTTTCTTAATTTTATCGTCATCAAACGTTTTATGACATTTAGGACAGGATGTGCAACTTTCAAATTTTTGTTTGTCTTCATCTGACATATGTAGTGACTTACGCTGCAATTGGGAATCATATGATTGTTGAAATTTTGCAGCTTTATCGAGAAATTCTAGAAATTTTGAAATGCAATCTTCACCTTGCCAAGTATGCATTTTATTTTGTCTATTCCTAAAGTGGTCATGCCATACTTCATAGCAGGATATGGCTGCTGGCTTGTGGATGATATCATCAATGTAGCATTCTATGTCTGCGTAAATGACACGCAGGGGACTTAATTCGTCACCATTATCCCTATGTGAAAATATTTTATCTTTGGGCATGCGTTCCATTTGTAATTTACCTCGCTTGCACCATTCATAGTGAGTTTCAAATTTATCTTTACTCCAAAATGAGCGGATGCAGCGGTCGCATACAAAATGTTCACCTCTTTTAGAGTGCCCCAAGTGAGTGTACAAGCGAGAGATTTTGGGAATACCACAGTAGTGCCATTCCTCGCTATCATCTTGTTTTACTAATAAGAGGTTGACTACACGTTCATAACAAGTTGAACGTGAATTATAGCGGGCACCCTTCAACCCCTTCTCCCACACGTGAACGACAATTTTAATCTTATTATGTTTTTCGAACGTTTCTACATCTTTGATTTTCATGTTGTTACTATCACAACCTTCAAAGTCTAGTTCATCCTCCCACTGTCTATAGCTATAGGTGCGATCTCGATGCGCGTTGATATCATTATAGTGAAGGATGGATAGGACTGCATATTTGAAACACTGTGATTTACAATCAACATTGATGACAGCTTTCTTATTATACAACGTTTTTGGAAGTTTAAATGTGCCTCGAGCTGCATGACTTTCTAATAGGGAAATTTTGAATATGGCTGAGTCCACACATACTCGGCAAACCATGTATTCGATGCGATTGCGGTATTTAAGAAAATACGTGAACGAAGTCGACTTTTTGAGTTATTTGAATTAAACCAAACACTCTACCCGATGTAATACGTTGCAAATATCATTTCTACATCCGCACATTTTCGAAATTTGATAGTTTTTTTTACCAGGAATTCGATGCGGTCCTATTTCTGCAAGTTCTTTCAATATCTTAACTAATATTAATTGAATATTGCTACTACTTATAACATTATATCAGTAGATAATTCACTAATAAGAAATATTGTCTGAGGATATCAAATCTGTGTCGTAATACAGAAGCTAACATGAAGGACGATACAAATAACGATGCAGAACTAATGACACTTCTAGAAATACAAAGTAGTTGTATTTATTGAGAACAGTTTATTGAGAACAGTTTTTTTATAATTGAGAATAGTCTGCCACCAATCACATAGATTGTCCTTGTCCAGACGAACCTGTAACGAGAAAATTTTGAAAGCTTGTCAAATATATCAATTTGAATATCACATAAAAAAGTGCTTAAAATTAATATTTGACAACGACAACTCTTCTATCTGTCAAATTATGTTAACTCATATCATCCAAATACACTAAAAGGTAAAAATTCATGTAAAGAATGACATCATTATTGATAATAACCATGAACACCAAACATTTGCTCAACTTGTTCGAATGTCCAAATTTCAGATAGTTCACTCCAAAAAAGCTTATATTCTGTGAATTACAGTTGTAAGTACACTGACTCAACTGGAAATGTATTTTTCAATGACATGATGAAACATAACCTGATTCATTTACAATAACACAAGCGGCTTTATTTCTCCACATTCAACCACTCATATTAAGGATAAAGATGACCGAAATATTTACTATATACATCGAAATCTGACAAATTCTGAATGCATGAAATTTCACAGCAAAAAAATCGTTTTCTATACCAGAGAATATTGAGATCATTGTATCTTTTGAAAGACAAGACCCCTAAACTTTTATCATGGCGGAATCATCATTAAATTCAAATGATGAGCTAGATCCTCATATATATATTTATCAATAGTTTGCAAAACCATTGACACATAATAATCAAAATGACGCAGCATCTGTCAGATTCAAAACAGACTGCTTAACATATTTATCACGGAAAGACAAACCGATGTTAGAAAGAATTTCAACGGCAAAACGAGTCTCTATAACATATTCAGGTGATCAATAATGTCTGCATGAATTTCAACGACAAAACAAGTCTCTCTATAACATCTTCAGCTGATTAATAATGTCTGCATAAATTTCAACGACAAAACGAGTCTCTCTATAACATATTCAGCTGATCAATAATGTCTGCATGAATTTCAACGACAAAACGAGTCTCTCTATCACATATTCATCTGATTAATAATGTCTGCATGAATTTCAACGACAAAACGAGTCTCTCTATAACATATTCAGATGATTAATAATGTCTGCATAAATTTCAACGACAAAACGAGTCTCTCTATAACATATTCATCTGATTAATAATGTCTGCATAAATTTCAACGACAAAACGAGTCTCTCTATAACATATTCATCTGATTAATAATGTCTGTATAAATTTCAACGACAAAACGAGTCTCTCTATAACATATTCAGCTGATCAATAATGTCTGCATGAATTTCAACGACAAAAACGAGTCTCTCTATAACATATTCATCTGATTAATAATGTCTGCATAAATTTCAACGACAAAACGAGTCTCTCTATAACACATTCATCTGATTAATAATGTCTGTATAAATTTCAACGACAAAACGAGTCTCTCTATAACATATTCAGATGATTAATAATGTCTGCATGAATTTCAACGACAAAACGAGTCTCTCTATAACATATTCATCTGATTAATAATGTCTGCATAAATTTCAACGACAAAACGAGTCTCTCTATAACATATTCATCTGATTAATAATGTCTGTATAAATTTCAACGACAAAACGAGTCTCTCTATAACATATTCAGATGATTAATAATGTCTGCATGAATTTCAACGACAAAACGAGTCTCTCTATAACATATTCAGCTGATTGTTAACGTCTGCATGAATTTCAACGACAAAACGAGTCTCTCTATAACATATTCAGAAAATCAATAATGTCTGCATAAATTTCAACGACAAAACGAGTCTCTCTGTAACATATTCAGAAAATCAATAATGTCTGCATGAATTTCAACGACAAAACGAGTCTCTCTATAACATATTCATCTGATTAATAATGTCTGTATAAATTTCAACGACAAAACGAGTCTCTCTATAACATATTCAGATGATTAATAATGTCTGCATGAATTTCAACGACAAAACGAGTCTTTCTATAACATATTCAGCTGATCAATAATGTCTGCATGAATTTCAACGACAAAACGAGTCTCCCTATAACATTCAGAAAATTAATAATGTCTGCATGAATTTCAACGACAAAACGAGTCTTTCCATAACATATTCAGATGATTAATAATGTCTGCATGAATTTCAACGACAAAACGAATCTCTCTATAACATATTCATCTGATTAATAATGTCTGCATGAATTTCAACGACAAAACGAGTCTCTCTATAACATATTCAGATGATTGTTAACGTCTGCATAAATTTCAACGATAAAACGAGTCTTTCTATAACATTCAAGTGATTAATAATGTCTGTATAAATTTCAACGACAAAACGAGTCTCTCTGTAACATATTCAGAAAATCAATAATGTCTGCATGAATTTCAACGACAAAACGAGTCTCTCTATAACATATTCATCTGATTAATAATGTCTGCATAAATTTCAACGACAAAACGAGTCTCTCTATAACATATTCATCTGATTAATAACGTCTGCATGAATTTCAACGACAAAACGAATCTCTCTATAACATATTCATCTGATTAATAATGTCTGTATAAATTTCAACGACAAAACGAGTCTTTCTATAACATATTCAGATGATTAATAATGTCTGCATAAATTTCAACGACAAAACGAGTCTCCCTATAACATTCAGAAAATTAATAATGTCTGCATGAATTTCAACGACAAAACGAGTCTCCCTATAACATTCAGAAAATTAATAATGTCTGCATGAATTTCAACGACAAAACGAGTCTTTCCATAACATATTCAGATGATTAATAATGTCTGCATTAATTTCAACGACAAAACGAGTCTCTCTATCACATATTCATCTGATTAATAATGTCTGCATGAATTTCAACGACAAAACGAGTCTCTCTATAACATATTCAGATGATTAATAATGTCTGCATGAATTTCAACGACAAAACGAGTCTCCCTATAACATATTCAGATGATTGATAATGTCTGCATGAATTTCAACGACAAAACGAGTCTCTCTATAACATATTCATCTGATTAATAATGTCTGTATAAATTTCAACGACAAAACGAGTCTCTCTATAACATATTCAGATGATTAATAATGTCTGCATGAATTTCAACGACAAAACGAGTCTCCCTATAACATATTCATATGATTGTTAACGTCTGCATAAATTTCAACGACAAAACGAGTCTTTCTATAACATATTCAGCTGATTAATAATGTCTGCATGAATTTCAACGACAAAACGAGTCTCTCTATAACATATTCATCTGATTGTTAAACGTCTGCATGAATTACAACGACAAAACGAGTCTCCCTATAACATTCAGAAAATTAATAATGTCTGCATGAATTTCAACGACAAAA
Organism: Prostheceraeus crozeri; assembly: GCA_907163375.1. Lineage (NCBI taxonomy): Eukaryota > Metazoa > Platyhelminthes > Polycladida > Euryleptidae > Prostheceraeus > Prostheceraeus crozeri. The sequence continues at coordinate 60,866 of CAJQUW010004164.1, read as the reverse complement.
CGAGTCTCCCTATAACATTCAGAAAATTAATAATGTCTGCATGAATTTCAACGACAAAACGAGTCTCTCTATCACATATTCAGCTGATTAATAATGTCTGCATTAAATTTCAACGCAAAGTGAGTCTTTCTATAACATTCAGCTGATTGATAATGTCTGCATGAATTTCAACGACAAAACGAGTCTCTCTATAACATATTCAGAAAATCAATAATGTCTGCATGAATTTCAACGACAAAACGAGTCTCTCTATAACATATTCATCTGATTAATAATGTCTATATAAATTTCAAAGACAAAACGAGTCTCTCTATAACATATTCAGCTGATTGTTAACGTCTGCATGAATTTCAACGACAAAACGAGTCTTTCTATAACATTCAGGTGATTAATAATGTCTGCATAAATTTCAACGACAAAACGAGTCTCTCTGTAACATATTCAGAAAATCAATAATGTCTGCATGAATTTCAACGACAAAACGAGTCTCTCTATAACATATTCATCTGATTAATAATGTCTGTATAAATTTCAACGACAAAACGAGTCTTTCTATAACATATTCAGATGATTAATAATGTCTGCATGAATTTCAACGACAAAACGAGTCTTTCTATAACATATTCAGCTGATCAATAATGTCTGCATGAATTTCAACGACAAAACGAGTCTCCCTATAACATTCAGAAAATTAATAATGTCTGCATGAATTTCAACGACAAAACGAGTCTTTCCATAACATATTCAGATGATTAATAATGTCTGCATGAATTTCAACGACAAAACGAATCTCTCTATAACATATTCATCTGATTAATAATGTCTGCATGAATTTCAACGACAAAACGAGTCTCTCTATAACATATTCAGCTGATTGTTAACGTCTGCATGAATTTCAACGACAAAACGAGTCTTTCTATAACATTCAGGTGATTAATAATGTCTGCATAAATTTCAACGACAAAACGAGTCTCTCTGTAACATATTCAGAAAATCAATAATGTCTGCATGAATTTCAACGACAAAACGAGTCTCTCTATAACATATTCATCTGATTAATAATGTCTGTATAAATTTCAACGACAAAACGAGTCTTTCTATAACATATTCATCTGATTAATAACGTCTGCATGAATTTCAACGACAAAACGAATCTCTCTATAACATATTCATCTGATTAATAATGTCTGTATAAATTTCAACGACAAAACGAGTCTTTCTATAACATATTCAGATGATTAATAATGTCTGCATAAATTTCAACGACAAAACGAGTCTCCCTATAACATTCAGAAAATTAATAATGTCTGCATGAATTTCAACGACAAAACGAGTCTCCCTATAACATTCAGAAAATTAATAATGTCTGCATGAATTTCAACGACAAAACGAGTCTTTCCATAACATATTCAGATGATTAATAATGTCTGCATTAATTTCAACGACAAAACGAGTCTCTCTATCACATATTCATCTGATTAATAATGTCTGCATGAATTTCAACGACAAAACGAGTCTCTCTATAACATATTCAGATGATTAATAATGTCTGCATGAATTTCAACGACAAAACGAGTCTCCCTATAACATATTCAGATGATTGATAATGTCTGCATGAATTTCAACGACAAAACGAGTCTCTCTATAACATATTCATCTGATTAATAATGTCTGTATAAATTTCAACGACAAAACGAGTCTCTCTATAACATATTCAGATGATTAATAATGTCTGCATGAATTTCAACGACAAAACGAGTCTCCCTATAACATATTCATATGATTGTTAACGTCTGCATAAATTTCAACGACAAAACGAGTCTTTCTATAACATATTCAGCTGATTAATAATGTCTGCATGAATTTCAACGACAAAACGAGTCTCTCTATAACATATTCAGCTGATTGTTAACGTCTGCATGAATTTCAACGACAAAACGAGTCTCCCTATAACATTCAGAAAATTAATAATGTCTGCATGAATTTCAACGACAAAACGAGTCTCTCTATAACATATTCAGAAAATCAATAATGTCTGCATGAATTTCAAAGACAAAACGAGTCTCTCTATCACATATTCAGCTGATTAATAATGTCTGCATTAAATTTCAACGCAAAGTGAGTCTTTCTATAACATTCAGCTGATTGATAATGTCTGCATGAATTTCAACGACAAAACGAGTCTCTCTATAACATATTCAGAAAATCAATAATGTCTGCATGAATTTCAACGACAAAACGAGTCTCTCTATAACATATTCATCTGATTAATAATGTCTATATAAATTTCAAAGACAAAACGAGTCTCTCTATAACATATTCAGCTGATTGTTAACGTCTGCATGAATTTCAACGACAAAACGAGTCTTTCTATAACATTCAGGTGATTAATAATGTCTGCATGAATTTCAACGACAAAACGAGTCTTTCTATAACATATTCAGAAAATCAATAATGTCTGCATGAATTTCAACGACAAAACGAGTCTCTCTATAACATATTCATCTGATTAATAATGTCTGTATAAATTTCAACGACAAAACGAGTCTTTCTATAACATATTCATCTGATTAATAACGTCTGCATGAATTTCAACGACAAAACGAATCTCTCTATAACATATTCATCTGATTAATAATGTCTGTATAAATTTCAACGACAAAACGAGTCTTTCTATAACATATTCAGATGATTAATAATGTCTGCATAAATTTCAACGACAAAACGAGTCTCTCTATAACATATTCATCTGATTAATAATGTCTGCATGAATTTCAACGACAAAACGAGTCTCTCTATAACATATTCAGATGATTAATAATGTCTGCATGAATTTCAACGACAAAACGAGTCTCTCTATAACATATTCAGATGATTAATAATGTCTGCATGAATTTCAACGACAAAACGAGTCTCTCTATAACATATTCATCTGATTAATAATGTCTGCATGAATTTCAACGACAAAACGAGTCTCTCTATAACATATTCAGATGATTAATAATGTCTGCATGAATTTCAACGACAAAACGAGTCTCCCTATAACATATTCAGATGATTGTTAACGTCTGCATAAATTTCAACGACAAAACGAGTCTTTCTATAACATATTCATCTGATTAATAATGTCTGCATGAATTTCAACGACAAAACGAGTCTCTCTATCACATATTCAGCTGATCAATAATGTCTGCATGAATTTCAACGACAAAACGAGTCTCTCTATAACATATTCAGCTGATTGTTAACGTCTGCATGAATTTCAACGACAAAACGAGTCTTTCTATAACATTCAGATGATTAATAATGTCTGCATGAATTTCAACGACAAAACGAGTCTTTCTATAACATATTCAGATGATTAATAATGTCTGCATGAATTTCAACGCAAAATGAGTCTTTCTATAACATACCATAGTGGCCAAAATATTAGCCCACCCACTGAAATATCATGTTTTTGGTTTCCGTCTCATTTGGAACTAAAACTCAAAAAATATCCATCACTATCATTTATTGAATTCGAAAACAATCTATTTCATAGAAACATGATGTAAGAAGATCACTAGATTCATATATTTGGTAGGATAAACCTCTGTTATCAAGGACAGCTTGGAATGCGCGGATGGCATGGATCTTACCATTCGGCCGACAGTATTCCGGAGATGATTTCGGAGATCCAAACAGATTTCAAAATCCGAAGAAGATCACTTTCCGGAAGTAAGGACAATGAAGATTGACTTTTGACTTCATTTACAGACCAGCAATTACTCGATTGACATTGAGGATCCGGGGAATATTCGTCCGGGCCAGTTTTCCAGTAGTTGAACTTGATTATCGACGAACCACCTTTTAGTCACTTTTGATACGTGACAGGGTGCGGAGTCTTGTTGAAAGTAAGTCACTCCATGGATATTCATGTGCAATTTCACTTTCTCATCGAGAATTTCGATATAACCTTGAGAATTTAGTCGTTTCCCTTTCTCCAGGAATGCAATACCAGCCCGACCTTTGGCAGTAATGGCGCCCCAACACATGATTGACGGAGGATGTTTCACGGTTTTGATCGTAAATTTCGGATCGTACCTTCGGTTCGGTGGTCTTCGAATGTAGTTATATCCGCAGCTTCGAACTTGTTGAAATGTAGATTCATCAGTGAACATCACATTCTCCCACCAGTCAGGCGATTTATCCTTGTGAAGATTACAGAACTTGATTCGAGCCAGTCTCTGTTTCTCTGTTAATAACGGTTTCTTTGAAGGTCTCCTTGCTGGTAGATTGAAATCATCTGTTAATCTACGACGGATAGTGCGATCACTCACGGAGATGTTAAGTTCTGATGCAGCGTGAGCGATGTTTGCAGATGGCTTTGTAGGGTCTTTGGTAACAAGAGACTTGATGAATCTGTCCTCTCTATCGGTCGTACACCTCTTCCTGCCGGAAAGATAGCGATTGTTGGTTACCGGTAGCCCCAATGATTCTCGATCCAAGTGTCTCTTCACAGATCGCCGTGAAATCTTTAATCGACGTGCAATGTCAGCATGAGATAGATTCATTTTGGCATATGCACTTATCTGTCCTCGACAAAAGTCTGTGATGTCTTTCTTGCAACCCATAATGCGAAGAAATGAACGAAAAGTGGAATTCTGAATCATTTCCATTCTGATTCAAAAATTCGAAATTCAAATCTGTGATCACGTCAAATCGAAGTAAACAGATTTCACTGCATCAGACCATCATTAATGACTCATTTATGAAATCATAGATATCGTATTCAAATGAAAAGAACACGACAGAAGACGCTTAATAGTATCGCTTTATACTTTAGGTAAATCTAAGGGTGGGCTAATATTTTGGCCACTATGGTATTCAGCTGATTAATAATGTCTGCATGAATTTCAACGACAAAACGAGTCTCTCTATAACATTCAGCTGATTGATAATGTCTGCATGAATTTCAACGACAAAACGAGTCTCTCTATAACATATCCAGAAAATCAATAATGTCTGCATGAATTTCAACGACAAAACGAGTCTCTCTATAACATATTCAGATGATTGTTAACGTCTGCATGAATTTCAACGACAAAAGGAGTCTCTCTATAACATATTCATCTGATTAATAACGTCTGGATGAATTTCAACGACAAAACACTTCTCAGTTTGATATACTTTGAACGAAAATGATAATGTCTGTGTGACATTGGGGTTTTCACAGAGATGGGAGTGATTGATTAAAATTCTTGCTAAACCAAATATTTAGTCAAATGCCGCATGAAATAGTTGTGTCGAATAGTATGTTGAGTCATGATCGTTTCGCGGCAATTCATCAATTTCTCTACAATAAGGAATAGGCCATTAATTAAGGTCTCATTCAAATTCATCGTCGTCGTAAGATTCAGATTCGATCGGTCGTTTTTATTCATGACTAGTTCCTCTTTTCCTGATCGGACAAGTTTGAGATTAAAATTCATGTACACATCATTGAGACATGTTGTTTTCAATATTTGTACGATTACTATACCAACTTCATTCACATTAGGGGAAGCATTTTAACATTTTAAGAAGATTGAGTTAATAATAATAAACGATTTTTGAGTTACATTTATTCAGTCTTAATAATCGCCAACCCTCTATTTTGCCGACAACAATAAGTATATACTGTTCATTGGAATGAAATGAGTCACTTACCATTTTCCTCGGATTTTAAAAAGCATCTTGCTGACTTTTGCCAGTTCAACAGTTGAGCTCGGTAGACGATAATATCTTTTGTGAACATCAATACTGTGACCGTAATGGTCACAAAGAATTCTAAATTCCGATTCCGTGTAATCCGCCGACTGAAAAAGATAAACCAGGTATTAAGCAAGAATTAAGAAACCTAACCGGAGATCTGATGAACCTATGGTAATATCTACATTAATTTTGCGATTATCTGGATTTTTAGATTCTGAGCATTTATTTATAGATTTATTCTACTGATAGATGAAATCTACAGTTTCATGGATTACTATATACAATGACTAACAGCTGGATAGGACACCTCTTACAAAAGTTGGCCGCCTATATACTTAAACATACATTGTGTTTAGTTAAGTATATCTTCTAATGTTACAATTTTTAAGAGCAAAACGCCGATTCACATATTATAACCCTCATTTGTTGCATATTTATTGTAGCTTGACCGGCTTTAATGCGAAGAAATACATCTAAGCATAGAAGATATCTGTATATAACTGTTGACCTGCGATTCTTACCAAATTCACCATTGCTTATCCCAATCATGCAAATGAATGAAAGAAATGTATATTTCTTTGAAATTCAAATATATCGAGTTGTTAGCTTTCTTTGCTATTCTGTGCCTTTTTCTAGGATTATCGTATTAAGTCCTCTTCAGATGGATATTATTCATATATTGTGGTTCAGGACAACAACGTAGATACACGAAAATTTATTAGAAGCATGTAAGTCTATGTTAGAAGTCTGTGACGCAAAACTGTAAGAATTGAGGTATCCGGTGAAAGAGGCTGTATAAGATTGCCAGTCGTAGAGACTAATATTTAGTATCATTATCATCAACATTTCTGCTATTTTTTAATCATCTAATTTCTATAGATTTTACTTACTTTATATAAAGGATGTATTGCTTTGTTCAGTCTCTTACATGCAATAACATGTCGATAGAGTTTACCCTTTGTTGATTCAAACACCCGACACCTCCCCATTTTGTCGTACAATGAAGATAAGGGTATAACCACTGAACAAAATATAACTTTTCAAAGATCAAAAACCTTTTAATACCTCCGCTTATTCTCAATAATATCAGGTTACCCTAAATTACGTTTCATGAGTAGCTAAAAACAAAAGGGATTTGAAATGTCAGAATCAATTACCTGCAAGCTTGTGGCGGTAAACTTCCGGAATTTGGTCGATTTTAGATTGCTAATTCCAGCTTCGTTTGATAATAACTTCAGCACAACTGTTCCGAGTAATGGCTTTCCTTTATTGTTTGAGAAGACATATTCATCATCCCTCTTATCAGATGCTAACCAACTCGTTGTATCAGCACATTCCTTAGGAAACAAAACAGGTACGAATTTTCTGTTCTTCCCAATAACATAGACCAACTCCATATTTTTCACCAACTCTAATTCCTCATCTGTCAGCCGTGTATCCTCCGCCCCTTTTTTCCAAGCCGCGCGTTTGCGCCAATCGCACACCTTCAGATTAGACACTTCACTGGCCCTTCTCCGATTGAACAAGATCAGTCGAGCGACCGTCAGTTCGGAGAGTCGACGACGATTTTCATCAGTTCTTATAGTTTGGGACATTTTATCAATCAAGAAGTTCTTGAACTTCAGCAAATCTTCCGCTGAAGGCAGATCTTGTGGCACGCCAGAACTCGAACTTGGCAGGCATTTGAATGCATTAGAAGCCAACGGCGCGAGACGCGCTTCAATAATGTCCGACATTGCGACCTGTTGCTCGGCCTGTTTCACATTCCCGATATAAGTTCATTTATCCGGATCATGGAATTCAATTTGGTGAGAATAAGGATCAACTTCTTGAACGTGGAGGGTCGCTCCATCGTTGGAACTCCCGGGTGCTTATCATTATATGAAAACATGGTGATCAACTTCGTGTGTAATAAATCAAAACTCGAAGGTCTCATGATAGTTGCAAGGGTTTGATGACAGCCAATGTCTTTGTTGCAGAAAAGAAGAAACTCACCAAGAAGTCGAGCGTGACTAGATATTGACTGAAATTGTGAAATGCCTTTTTTATTTATCTCTGTTTTGATATAACACTTAATGGTTTCGTCTTTCAAAATGCATCTTCCAATGTCATCGTATGTGATACGATTAAAAAAATCCTTCACACCAGCAGTATTTCCCAAAGCAATTGCGGGGGGTAAAGCAGTTTTCTTCACATTTTCCTTTATTTCTGTCTCTTTGCTCGGGCATCGGTGCCTCCAAAAATCATATCTAGCATAGTATCCATAGCAAGTGGAGCATGCCACGTAGGACGAGATGTTATCAGAAATGTCAATAGTTTTCTGGGGCCTTTTCACAGGAATAACCGAACCTCCTTCACACAATGATTTGGCATTGTGTATGTAATTTCCTAGGTTTCTTATTATCTGTATGCGGTTGCTACGTTCCTTAGACCTTTTCTCATAAAACATCAACTCTATAACGTCTTTCTCTTCTTCATGCTTTTTACATAAGTGGTCTGCTAACGATGTTGTTAAAACCTGAACCTTACAATAGTAGCAGAAGTCAACCTTGTCCCAAATTCTTTGAGTCTTTGTGTTTTTCGTTCCGGGGACGTATACCTTAATCTCTTCGACTTGCATGGACCTACTATCGTCATTAACCGTTGTGAAGATTTCCGAAGACAATTCTGTTTCGTTTTGAACGCTATCAGATATTTTAGAAGTACTCGTATCTGTTAGGTTTGATGCTGTGTTAGTAGTCAAAACAAGCATATCAAGATCTGGTTTGGAAGCTTTGAAACAATTTTGCCTCTGCATTCGAGTTTTAGAATCTTTCGTTGGCTGTGTGTCTTCTGCTAATGACACGGTGTCATCTGTTTCACAATCCGATTCGTCGAGATCAACATTTCTTTCATTGCTATTCCATGCATCTGAAACGAAATCGTGTCCCCTTCACTATCTGCACAATTCAACAAAGAGACATGAGTGTAATTAATGTCCGATTATGAAGCTCATTTAGTTATTCCGGAACCACAGATGAAAACAAGCACAACTAGGAAACACTAATTATTAGGGCTCAGATTTTGATAATTTTTTCATTGACATGTATTCTGACATTATCGACAAATATGCTTTTTTATGCGTTTTATATTCAAGGAAAATTCTCGTCTATCTCAGACAAAAATTACATAACAATTCATGCGTATTACTAAGCACGGTATTCAGCACGCAAAACTTAACAAAAATGCTCTATTATCTAACTTGCAAGTTCGTTAATAGTCTTAAACGTTTGCATCTACATACATTGTAAACAACTGGAGTTGAACTAAGCATTAAGTCTGGGAAACGCAGTTGGCTATATCACAAAGCAGTAATTGTTCAAATTCTTCAATTCACATTCAAGTTCTTTCAGATAAAATTGAGTTGTATTGATAAAGAATTTAGGCATGATAGGTGGAGACTTGCAGTAGTCGTGATGTTCAATGAAACTCAGTGAAAATGAAATCGTTAGAATCCAGTCTGCGCACTGATGAGGATTGAAACGATCGCTCTATTACATTCGATTCCACCTTAGAACAGTGGACATGAATTCTCCATACTAAAACTAATGGAGATCAAGGCCATTTTCAAGAATCTGTAAGGTATATCTCTTAGTAATTAAGCTACATCAGTTGATCACAACATCTGCTCGAATTGAGGAAAGATGGAAACCTAGTTTATATATATGTCAGAATAAGTATTTTTATTGAGTGCGCACAAAATTGATGAACATGTGGCCTTGTTAGCATACCGAATATATTTTTCTATGCTAATATGCTAAAATTAGAGCCCTACTAATTATTGCATAGAATCGCATTACCCTACAAGTACGCGAAAAGTCGAGTCGAGTCGAAGCTTGATACCCCACAACTTGGCTAACGCGACTAGTCGACCAAACAACGAAGCGCTAAACCCTAGGTATATAATGACATTTTTAGGGCATCGTAACTTAAACCTATGTAAATTTGATTTCAAATATCAATCAGATTCGCGAAACTTTTCATATGAACGATTATTTTGATCAAACCCAACAAAACTACATCAAAACAGCTCCCATAAAAACAAATGATAACAAATGATAAAAACAACAGTTAACCATGAAGGTGCAAATAAGAATGTTGTCAATTTTAACCACTCTTGAAGCCCTTCACTCTTCATGAAAGGACCAAATGTACCAGAAAGCACTATCAAAATTTATCCTAAAAATCCGGAATTCCGGTCAAACCAGAACATTTCTCATCATTGTCTCTCCCTTATTGATACTGATGTGGGATTCGACGAACAGCTTCGTTGAAAAAAATCTACTTTAGGTACGTGGCAAGAATTTGCCAGCGTACGTCTTACAAATGCTATTTCAGTCAAAGTATCACAATCAGCAATGTGGACCCACTGAAGCCAACAATGGTCCCGGCTCCGGTTCCGACCAAATCAGGTAGTTCCGGTTTCAGCAGCACATCCCTGATCACAAACACCTTATCATTAATGTAGTAGTAGTAATTACTGACTAGGCTTGCAATGCAATTAGGCCTACTTCAATATTTAGTGAAGTGAGGAGTATCTGAAATCGGCTTCTTTTATATCCAAATTTACACCTCAGCAAATAACAGAGCAGAACATTTTTACTAAACGATGACTTTCCAAAGAAACGAGGCCACTTAGTCTAAAAACATCGTGTTTTTATTCATGTTTGAAACATATCTATGACACATTTTAAAATCACACCCCAACCACAATTTTCATTTTATTAAGTTTACATTTCACAACAGAGTTAACGTAGAAAGTCATAAGAGCAATATGAACAAATCAGTGGTTATTCCTGTAACTGTAACTTACCTGATTGGTTGGCTGTTCTGAAATTAGTCAAAGTTCAAATAAAACTTTTAATCGGAAAACTCGCTATTATGTTGAATGAAAGTAGAAACGTCATCTTCATAGGGATCGGTAGGCAGGAAAACGCGCCTTGACACATCAAGCACTTAAAGTAGCGATTATGAATTTTAATGACGAATAACAACCCAGTCATATAAAACGGAAATCGCGTAGTAGCAAACCATAGTCTTTACACTCTATAAATCTTATGGGGAGTCAAGGTTTATTAATATATTAATCCCTTTACGTCATTAAATTAATTAAAATAGAATAGAAAAAAAGAAGTTGTATCATCTAGTAGGCATATTATTCTTCATGCGAGCGCGAATGATCCACGTTTACGACGTCAAACTCGCCATTCATGAAAATATTAAATGGATAAAATACCTATACACGTCTCCTGTCAACCTATCGTATCTAATTTTATCCATTCTATTCTAAATTATATAATAGATACCACAATTATTTAGCCCTTCTTGCTTACTTTTGATTTGCTTTCGGAAAAAGGGTACGGAGATTTGGACCAATATTTTTCTAAATGGGCCACCCCGACGTTATATATTATGTGCTGTTTAAGTCTTGCCAGCAAGATTTGGTCCTTGCAGTTCAAAAAGTACCAAGACCGCAAGGAGATAAGGAGCCGAGACTACAGACAAATGGCACAAGTTTGCATATGATTGCGTTCTAATGGATTTGGAGAGGCAGCTGGATATTGGTATAGATAATCAACAATATTCATATGTATCGTTGGATTATGTCAACTCACCTTCGCAATTTCCCCTTGGAAAGGTTGTCAATATTGGATAATGCAGCTCTCTTCGCTTGTCTCATCTGAAATATAATCGGAGAATCATTGTACTAAAAATTTTAATCAAGTCTTATAGTCCTCAGAAAACACGAATTCCTCTATATTAAGGGCCGCGAAATGTGACCCCAATGCCTACAACTACGGAACCAAATCAATTTCATCTGAGAAGGTCACATGTTTTCCATTGAATTACGTACGTGCAAATAACTCAATCGTTATCATTGACCGATAGGCTTTCCCTAAACAAAATGAAAAATTATTATTTTGAACATTACAAAACGCCAGGAACTAGGAGTACAGATATCACCTTCCAAGGAAATAACAATCTGATTGAATGAATCTAATTGACGATCATGATCAAATAGTGTAGGCTAATTTGAAAGTAGAATCCCAATGCAGAGATCTTCATTTTTAAAATCTCGGGAATTTCGCGGAGATACTTCATTCAATTCATTGGGACGGGTACGTCTTTATATCAATTTTCATTAATTGTTGATTATTAGCATTAACCATAGCATTGAAGATCTCACGGGGTCCTGTTAAATCAGAAGACAGATTTCCTTGATATTTACTGTTTTGTTAAAAAATTATGCCCACCGAGACAAATAATGTCACAAATTTTCAATTTAAGATACTTTTTCGAAAAAGGGTTGAAACAACATCAAGTAGCACTTATTATAAAGAAATCTTAATCATGATTAATTCTTCAAATAACTTCTAGATTCAGGCCAAGGACTATAACAGTAGCATGTAATGATACAGTGGGTATACAATTTCAATATCAAATGCCTCCTCAGCATGACACACAAAAATGAGATAGATTTTGGCAAAAAGATAAAGCATTTCATCTTATACAACTAACATATGGCCCGTCTAGATATTCTAAACATAAAATTGATGGAATCTACTGCTATCACAAAGTGCGCAATGGAGTACATGAAACTATTTTTGTGGGAATATTCCATTGTTGATAAAATTTTAGGAATTTCATTCTTTAAATATGTGCCATTACGTGGTTCACTGTCTAGACACTCGGGTTAGTTTGGGATACCGAAAGACATCACCGATTACCTATTAGCACCAAAGTGTTTAAATATATCAAGTGTGGAAACTCACCATTACCCTAATGTATTTTTTGTGGCAACAAATCCGCCATCTTTTTTAGCCAAGTGGATTTTCAGAAATTCATTGTCTAACTTCAAATGCCTAATTTGGCTAGAATTTTTGGTGACAACCTCAATTCTTTTCTGATTTATACAATAAATTTGCTATAGTGTTCATACTTTGAGTCAATTAGATCAATGAACGTTGAATTCTGGAATGACATGCTTTCAAAGACGAAACAGTGGTGAATTTGCATCATTCGGTGCTAAGATATTGTTGAACTACATATTGAAGATACATCTAATACAAATATTTCATGGAATGAGAAGGCGATCATGGTCGATATTTTACGAGCATTTTCGTGATTTTGGAGGATAATTCTACATTTTCATCACCGCAAGTGATTACTGTGTAGTGTACAGACTAGCGACGTGCTCCTTTTGCTCGACCTGAAATCTTCCAGTTGCCATTATTTTACTTGATATGTGAAGGGCATCAGCTGAATGGAATAGTCAGCGTCATCGACAAACAAGAACGAGATTTTCCCCACCACAGCGCTCAATGTCATTCACTGATGTGACGTCAGATGCAGTTGTTGTCAGACTGCTTCATTAAGGAAGTAGGCACGTGATGGTGTTACAGTATAGTCTGTGAAAGTTGCTGCTTCACGACGCAAGTTTCTCGTGCGAGGAAGTTTTCTGACCTGTTTTAAAGTGGCATGGTAAGCTGATTGTTGATAATGGTAGATTGATTGGTAAGGTAGATTGATTGTATGATTGGATCTTAATGCCATTCTATTCCCGTGTATGTGAATATTGAATGCTGCATTCAGTTGATATCATCTGAATACCGTTCTACGATCACATATCTGAATTAGCAAAAATCATCTGATTGAACAAGTGGAGATATAAAAGGTATAAATATCACAGATGGGTTATGAATGTGTTCAACCTACTAAATGCGATGAAGCCAAAATATTCCTCCGTCTTTGCCCCAATACTGATCCAGTCAAACTGAACTTACTGGGACCCATTCTACTGCGTACATGTCAACCTTCGTGTTTGATATCAAAAAGTTATAATAAATTTGCTACGAATTCAGCCTTTTCGATGCAGACACAATGTATGAATTTATCCATCATGTAGTGGGGACTACAGTAGTAACTATAGTAAACTATAGTAATGGAAGTGTGAAAGATTCGAATAAAGGTGTCTGGTTAATTTTTTGGCTTTTTTGTACATATTTCATGTCTTAACCTGTAAGTACAACATAAAAGTATGCTGACATCACCACGGTTGTCCAAGAAAGTAAAAAAACCTTGAGCTAAAAGTAATTTCCACATCTATAGAACAGTGAAAAATAAAGCGAAACTATTTTTTAAATTTTTCTTAGTTACTACACAAAAATGTTAGTCTGTTCAAACAATCAATTCCTCTACTGGATGAAATGACGCAAATTGACATTTAATGCAAAAGCAGCTCATTTGATGATTGTGTGTTTTGAATATACACAAGGAAAAATCCACAACAAGCAATTTGTACTTCTGAAGCATTATTCTTAACAATCATAATCATTGAACAGATAAAATGGGACAATATACCTTGCAGACCTTTGCTAATAGTTCTTTAACCTCGCATACTGCAGCAGTATCTAATTCCATTATACCGACCAACTTGTCTAGGATAGTAGTTGATTAGACAGTTTTTGACAAGGTTTGGAAAAATGGCACAGCTTCTTAATATAAAAACTGTAGCTAGCATCGGATCGAATGTGAATTTTTAGCAAACAGAAATATCAGTCTATTTTGTTTAAATGACACAGTTGTTGACAATACGTTACATACATTACATAAACCTTTCTCACTAATCTTGTGATGGAAAAATAGCATCAAATACCTGCTTCTGTTATGAGAAAAATTGATAATTGCGTATAGAGAACGATGCTCGCATCGAATTAGGCGAAGCATCATTTTGTCTGCGGCGATTTCAACTAAAGCATCGAATACAGGCATCACCGTGCACACGGGAGGCTCTCCAGCACATGAAGCTTCTGAAGCAAATGAAACCACCAAAGGAGCCTATTATTAACTTGTCTGTTGAGACAGCGAAAAGTGTACAGGCGATCTGGGAACACTGCAGCATTCCAACATCAACATGCACTCACACAATTGGTACAAGACTAGCGAAACTTTATGGTAAAGCAATGGATGTGAATAAGTGGCAAAAGACTGAATCAAACTACATTGCTGTAGTGGCAGCTTTGAATGATGAATTCGATTCACTTTTTGACATATGTTCCTGCAAATGTAGACATATGTTCCTGCAAATGTAGACAATTTGCCCAGTGTTCCTGCACACGGAAGGTTCCAATCAGTGAACGAGAATTTCTTCAAGACCAGAGGTCAACACGCCAGATATGTAGACAGCATTGATGTCTTAGGCACAAAGAGGACACAACGGAAACATTATCGAGAGTCATTGGAAACATCTACTTCAGAAACGACGTCAGCCCAAACAAAGAGATGCTACAACACCTCTGAAGAGAGAGTCTCTGCTACACGACTGGATTCTGAACCAACAGTCAAGCCACCAAAATGTTTCCCTACTGTTTCAGTATTGGCAGACCTCTATGGTGTATCAAAAACGGCAGCTGCTGCTTAATGTTCGGCCACCTTGAAGGCTGCAAACATTGAGAAGGTAGTTGATCGCAGCAAGATTATGCGTGATAGAAAAGTCACACGTCAGGCAGCACAAATGAACATTGGCATATCTTTCCTGAAGGCTCTATATTTTGATGGAAAGCGTGCAGACACACTTATGAAAGAGCAACAAAATCGAAAGAGTGTGAAACAGGAACATATAGTACTGGTTGGGGAACCCAATTGTGAATATCTTGGCCATATTTCGCCTGAAAGTGGATCGGCTGAGACAGTCGCAAGGAAAATGCTGGAATTTCTCAAATCTAAAGGTGCTGATCCAAGACAACTACGATTAAGTAAATAAATCAACATTTTTCTGATACATAAAATGTTCATGACATTCAGCAACATTTTCTCTCAGTTGGCTGCGATGGTACCAATGTCAATGTTGGTGAGACTGGAGGCGTTATAGCATTGATAGAGGGCACAATCAATCAACCGTTTCACCGGTGTATCTGTCTTTTGCACTTGAATGAGTTGCCTTTGCGTCATCTGATGGAGTTTTTGGATGGTAAATCAAGTGGCCCACGGTCATACACGGGAAATCTTGGTAAGGAGCTCAACAGTTGCCATGAACTTCCTATTACAGATGTTCAGCCAGTTGTAAGTCCAGAGATGCCTGTTGTGCCGCCTTTCATCATGAAAACACTGTCTACGGACCAGAGGTATCTGTATGAGATGGTGCAGGTAGTAATTACTGGGAGAACACCATCCAAAATAGTTTCACAAACACCAGGCCCACTCACAATCATTCACGGTGGGTAACAACTGCATCCCGAATTTTGCGATTGTATATAGCTACCCCTCAACCTGATTCCAAACTGAAAATACTGACAAAGTATGTGATCAAAGTTTATGCTCCGTCGTGGTTCCTGATCAAAAAGAATCCAGGCTTTCATTTTGCCACCGCACACTTCATCTGGCTGTGGAATGGCATCCGAGCTACTCTCATTAACTACAAGGCAGCTCAGGGAAAGCTTCTGGATGTTCTCAGAAGAAATTGCTTCTTTGCTCATACTGAGCAGCTGATAGTTTGCATGTTGGGAGACGAAGACATAGAGACTCGGCATCAAGGCCTACGGTACTTACAGCAGATACGAGCAACAGAGATTGCAAGCGATGGTCGAAGATTATTCAACAGACCGGAGTTGAAGGGTGATGGGCAGCTGTCTCATGAAACTTTATGGCGTTCAAATAGTCAAAGGAGTGACCCACCTGTTTTGAAGGGAACTCCTCTTTGGACTTTGAGGCAGCAGGTTGAGTCAGGACCAATCACCTTCGCTCAATAACCCCTTGTCATTCTCAGGGCGTTGAGCGAATGGTCAAAGTCGTAAGCGAAGCAGCATGAGCTGTTTCCGGTGTTCTCAACAGTAGAGAACTGATGTCATCATTTGACTCCAAAAAGGACTTTCGTGCTTGATCTCTATCTGTGTGCGTGTATTTAGTTGATCAAAAATATTTTGTTTTAGATATTACGACTGTTCATTGAACATATTTTGCTTTTATCTCGAAGTGAAACTGTGATACCTCTCTAACTCAAGAAAATGGTGAAGCAACCAATCAACACCGCAGCACAGGGCTATTTCCTTCACACTTTGAGAGCAGGGACATAAGGGGCCAAGAGTTATAATTTAAGCTCACCTATTTTCATCAATAAAATCACTGTGCTCGCTTGAAAGTAGCGGCTATAGAGGATGTCTGCCACAGGTGAAATCCATGAAATTATGTACATGTAGGCCTATTTTATGACAATAGCATATAAAGAAGGCTCACGTGCAAAGGACAACAGACCTACGTGTGCACACATGCTGCCTATTCATTTAGCACTTTAAAGCTCTTAAAAATCTATTCTCTACAATATTGGTTCGAATTCACGACAAGAAAGTGTCAAATTCAAAATGTGCAAAAATCACATTTTTGGTCATAATTTGAATATTTGCAAAATTTCGAGGTCTCTCAGTAGGAGTTCGCTATCCTGAGTCATTTAAATTTTTGCTTTAATCAAAAGAGGCTGTCAACATGTACTTGCACGTTTCAAGGCTCTAGGTCATTAGGAAGTACTATGTAATACAGCTTCAACTAGCGTAAATTGACGAAAAACTAAAAAAAAAAGAAAATATTCAACAGATAGATGACCATTGTGGGGATAGTAGACGTTGTCCAAATTCACTGAAATTTTGCATGGGAGTTCAAAATATCCATAGACCAAAGACTTGACCACCCAAATTTTGATTTTCAAAATTTCGATTTTTTTGATCCACCCTACACTGTAAACCAGCACCTCCTAAAATCGAGGAATCTGCATCCTAAAGCGCCACACACTAGAATTTGAGGAGGTTGCGTGAAATAGAGTGTTGACATACTAAAGAGAACAATAACTCTATTACGCTAGCCTCCTAAAACGCTCTACTTTAGGATTTTTTTATTAGTTACGAATAGTGTCTTGCTTTAGTGTGTGATTTAGGAGGTGCTGGTTTAGAGTGTAGTGAGCAGCCAGTTCAACATTAAACACGCCAAATTGTGCAAAGTTTCAGTGACTGTTATCAACCGGATCACACAGCAAAGAGACACAATCGATGTCAAGTCCTACAGAGAAGTTTGTGAACGTTTTTTCATGCTCCTGCTAACTTTTTTTAAAATGATCGGAGGCCCCAACATTATCGAGAAAACTTTTGCGCAATGATCTGAATTCTTTGAATATGAAGGAATCGTGGCGATCGGAGCATTTTGAAGGAATTCAGAGCAATCCTCAAGCGACGCACGACTATTTTTCCTATCTCTGTAAGGTATTAAGACATTCCTTTTGCCCACTTATTAAGTTCCTGCATGTGCCATTGTTTTTAATCAGTTTGCACTTCTAGCAATGTGATACGATTAAACAATCTAATTCTGTGGGCACTGGTTCTTGCAGTGTCGTTAAACCCTCGCGCGACTCCACAGAATATTTCGTCGAAATCGTGAAATGAAAATATGACCATCTTCTTATAATGCAAGTGTTTACGCATCCTAAGCTCATTTGAATGAAGGGAGCAGTCTGAGGTGTCATGGAGACGCGTGGAAGTAGCCAATCGTGAATCCTTGACAGAATTTTTCAATAGAAATAGTCCGAGATCTGCTAACGTTTTCTTCCTAAATTCGCGCACGAGTTTCTTTTTTATTTTTAATTTGTGGATTGTCAACCAATATCAGTAGAACGAACAATTCTTAAACCAGAACTCCAGTCGCCTTAGAAGACACAAAGGTACACAAACAGCAACACAATCATTTGGACTTTCATCGTGAGCCATGATTCCGGAACGGCGAAAATGTGAACTGAAGTTGATAACATAAGGGCTCTGATGTGATCTACTTTCGAAAAGGCACGGTTTTCATTGTTAGAGATATCGTCTTCATTGATAAGCAATTTATCTCTGATGTTCACACTCACTAAAACTTCACACAATTCATTGACTTCTTTTTGTTCGATAGCTATGCTATTGTGTTGGTCATGTAAAGCACCTGGAAACAACAAACTGATGATTGGTGAAGTCTAGTCTCAGTCACCGCACGGAGATGACGCGGTCTCCCGCAAGGCCTCTCAAGTCTTGGGAGGGTTCAGTCTTGCATTGTGAATGTTTTGCTGACAGGTTTCGCTTTAAACGTCAATTGCTTTCGTTTTGGCATTATTCACTTCATCATTCGCTTAGAACCTTTGTCTTACAAGCGTGACAGGCTTTATAGTGAAAAGGCCCTGATTAACCATGTTGTTTGATGTAATGTTAGAAAGAATTAGAAATGTTTTGATGTTAAACGATTACAATTGTATACAAAATTTTTCGGTCAGCATTCACAGACCATCTTCAGGTAAAAAAGAAATTCATTAAAGGGTTAGTACTGCTATGTGAGCAATTCAAACGTAAGACATAGTTCAACTCAATTCGAGTTTTGGGCTGGCAAGAAAGGATGGGCTAAATGATTGACATCAATGAAATATTAAGATGAATGATGATGATGATATGCGACAGGTAGTACAGGGCTACGATTTACCAATAGCAATAGAAAATGACCTGACTAATAGTTTAGGTAAGAGTACAAAAATATAAAAGGAAAAAAGTACAAAAATATAAAAGGAATAAAGGAGGCATCTGCATAAAAAACCTTTTCTAGTAACCTTTTTTATGCATTTCTTAACCTTTTTTATGAATTTCTTTTTGCCTGAAGATGGTCTGTGAATGCTGACCGAAAAATTGTGTATGAAATTACGAGATAGTTCAACATCAAAACATTTCTAATTCTTTGTAACATTACATCAAAGTGACAGGCTTTGTTGCTGCTGTTATTTGAGTTGAAACCATTTTTGTACCGACAATGTGATACAAAGATGCAGAATTACGTAATTTCAACACTTCGCTGACAGACATAAATTGACTTAATTCGTAGCCGCAAAGGAAATTACATTCAACATCCCTAAAATCAGCGTCAAAGTATTGTGTCAAACTCCTTCTGTATTAAGGATATTTACAATTTGTTGATGCCAAAGAATTTGCCTGCAAGTTATTTTCAAGAATTTGCTACTTTTGCTTCCTAAAGTTTTGTCTCTCTCCATGAACAGATTGAGCAGGAGACTTCAAATGTCAAACAAATCTATAGAAAAAGATCCAATTTGAACCCGGCCACGCTGGTAATAGTTCAGTAACTATTCGAATTAATAAGAAATATGGTAGTGACGTCCATAATATCTTCATGTACAAAGTAGGAGTATTTGTGCTATTGCTGTTTAATAGAGAAATAATTTGCCATTTACTTGCATGTGTTGCATTCAAATATTTGATACCGATAGTTGCATTCTACTGCTTATTTCTGATGAGTAGCAGCTTGTTATGAATTGTTTTGTGACAGAGGGAGTGTGATTCCCACTTGAAGATGAAAATCTTTCCAACATTCATCTCTAACAAAGAACGTCTCAGACAATGAGGCTGACGGCTTTCTCCGAGCAGCAGGTTCATCGTGACCGTTGGATTCATGATCTCTCAAAAGAACTCAGTGAAAGTCTGCCATTGAAAACTGCAACGTCATTTTCCGTATTGAAGGTTTAGGGTAGAAGCAGCATTTTTGATGGAAACAGAAATAAAATGGAGATGATATAGAAAAGGATAATGCTCATCACTAGTCTGAAACTGAGAAATCGAAGGGATGAGCCATGTTTTCAACCGTTTTCAACCTCATATTCAATGCATAATCAACCACTAGGTGACAGGCGACGCGTAATAAGTAGTTGCGGAGCACTTATACTTTATAGTTCTATCCGCGGACATACGCGCTGCACTAAGAGTCAGAAATCACTTGATCTGATGCTCCCAAAACATGGGAAATGTTTATGAATACGCGCGGGCGAGCGTTTTATAGCTTACTCGTCGTCTACGGTTGTCTGCGCTGCCGCTTGAACCACGGATGAACCGCTAAGCATGTTCTGTCTTCCCTCAGCATGAAATTGAGGTCCTATCACATTGTTTAGCCTCTGATACATGCAGACACATGAGACGCAAAGTCAATATAACAGGACTGCCAACTATACTAACTTATATAACAGATATTGCAGCAATATCCCGCATAGCCACGGATGTATAGGGTCATGTGTACGCGTGGTTGATAGTGATGAAAATTTTCCGGAAAATTATGGAAAAAATTGGAAAATTTTGGAAAATTTTGAAAGTTTTGATTTTTTTGATAGGCCCTATAATTTGAGCGCTTCCACTGCCGATCAGGCAGCATGCGTACCAATAAATTGGGTCTAATTAAACTCTTGATTTCATCATTATTTCGATTAAAGCGATCGTAGCAATACGATTTCCGTCCGCGGATTTTTGAACATTCCTTTGCCACCAGTGGCTTGTGCCATTTTGTTAGCATTTTTAATTATCACACAGACACCGCTTGGGATCGTGAATCTTGCTTTACAATAGGTGTATAATTTCATGCAATGTGAAAGATCTGGAGCAAAAATAATGTACTCGATTTTGGAGTTTGCTAATTGTTAGCTAAAGTTAAGCTTTATTATGCAGCGTTGATCAGTGATACAAATTCTCCATGTGTTGATGAACATGTGATGAAGTATAAGCACACAGTCCACGCAGCATTCATGAGCGAATGAAAGATATAAAGACTGTAAACTCGTGAGATATTTGAAAGCTAAAGATATCTGTGATGAGTAAAATAATATCTATGATAACTTCTAACTTCTGGCGCATTGTCCGATATCTTCGTTGAGGATACACATCGTCCATTTCTAGTTCAGATGGTTCAGATAGTTCCAAATCGGTTTCAGATCTGCTCAAATAAATTTCAGATATGATCCAGATGAATTGGAGATCTCCAGTTGAATTAAAGATCTTTTCAAAGTTGAGCTTGTGACAGATGTCTCAAATTCAGCTAGAGAAATCTGAAACACATCTTATGTCTGAAATTCATTTGGAGAGATCTGAAAAAGACATGGAAAAAAGTTAACATACAGGGATGATAGAGAAGTTTTCGGTCTTTGAATATTACATAGTCTTTTCAAACGACTATAATAAGTCTCCAAAACAAAGAAAAAACATCAATCACAGAAAAATAAATTTCAAAATTTTCCAGAACATTTTGAAAAAATTGGAAAATTTTCCATTTGCATCACTAGTGGTTGAGCGTGTTATGTCACCTAGTGCATTAACAGTATTATCATTTTACATTTTCCTCAATTTTTTTTAATTTTTCAATTCAATTATTCTATTTATTCAAATTATTGTTCCTCTTTTGTCATCTATCCCTGGTTGAATTATTACTTAATTCATTAGTTTGTATGTATTGTGCATCATTGTAACTATTTCTGATACATTTAATAATTGGTTTTGATCTTTTCTTGACATATTTACACTCTTAATTATCTGATATTTTTGCACTTTTAATTTTAATGAAATTGTTATTCTTATTTTCTATATTATATGACGTTCTGACTTATATGATGTTCGGATCCCGACAATTGCTATATTGGCCGCTGATTTGCATTTATCTATTTTCTATTGTCCATAGTTAGATAAATAAAATGATGCACTTTATGTTGTTCATTGAGATACACAAAGGCCTTGTCATTGCCTCCTTTCGTATCTGCAAGGAGATCAGAGCGACCATTTTTTTTCAGGAATGAAAGAATCGAAATATTGTGTTATTTTGATTCCTTTCACCCAAGGGAGAGTATTAATCTGCCTATTTTCACTTGTTGCTACCAATCAATGTGAACTGATGTACTACTTAATACTGTTTATGCAGTAGTAAGTAATTTGAATATCATGAAAGATTGACAAATTTATTACAAAACAATAAGAAGTTTAAAATTCACCAAGTTATCGCCTTGAAAGTCGGCTGGCACAGTCTATTGGCTACTTCGTGTTTCATGATTGTAATCACCAACTACAGCCATGGACGCCGTCCAGCTCTTTTGCATTTGATTTTGTCTAATTGTCCACTTTAATGCTGCCAAGTAATTGAGCATGGTCTCCTACAGTGGCAGCTCGTGCAGTTCAACTGGAGCGGGGCGCAGGCGAAAACTTCTTTATCTAAGTACAGATGCTAATGTGGTCTCAGCTTCTGCAATTAGCTATACATGGAAGCGTAGAACTACAAGTATGTGTCTAATTATGACGGCAAAATTGAATTGTTTCATTTCAAATATCTATTTGTGATACATTTATAATAAAGAATTCTTTATGAATTCGAACCTTCAATTTAAAAAAATAAAATTTATTTGAATTCCATGACAGGTGGTGATTGAAATGAAAAAAAATCCAATTTCATTTTTAAATACTTAATCTCTATGCATATAATTTTGAAATCAGTCACACTGTTTTAAATGAAATCGTTTATCGAAGTTCAAAAATGTCGGGAATTGTTGAACACGGGGATTGTGAAGTACGGGAGGCTGGGACAAAGTTTTGTGAAACATTAACATGCATCCCGAATATTCGTAACTTTGGCGAGTCTATGCTTCTTAATTCTATTATTTTCTATGAAGTGTTGAAATAAAGGCTTTCTAGAGAAATGATGAGATTCAATTTCATTCGAATCTACACGGTTAAATGAGAGACAGCAATGAATAATGATGGAATGTTCTTCCCCTGCAACAGTCATTGCGCATTTGATGATGCTAAATGTTTCATGCACACAGATGTAGGATCAGCAAAACCTGCATGAAACGGGGCGCAGGAGCTGAGCGCCTCATCCGCAAGACAGAGGGACGGTGACATCTTGACACGTACTTTGATTAATGTGTTTGGAATTCTTGGGTAAGAGCAAGTTGAGCCACTGACCGCTCAGTGTTCATATTATGCGAGTTATTATTTAACTTGATAACTATCTTTGCGAACGTTCTGAAAATTTCTGTGGAGGACTGCGCCCCAGGCGCCCATATGGACGGGCCACTGGTTTCCTGCAAAGATAGCGATCCTTCCCGACCCGACCTGACACGAAGCTCTAACCCGAAAATAACGGTTCCGGTCGGGTTCGGGTAGGATCACCGCTTTTATCATAAACCCTAGAAAACCCGAAATACCCATGGACAACATCAGAAAGCAGGGATGCGGTGTCGAAGTCCCGGAGTTCTATCATTTTCAAATGATGGGACTCCGGCCTACAACTAGACCCGAAATATAATACAAACAAATGATCTATCCTCGTGCATAGCACTGTCAACTTTCTCCGTCAAACAAAACTATAGAGACACTGCTGCATGCAAAGCTTGTAATAGTTGAAGGAATGGGGCGTGATAGTGAAAAAAGGATTGTCTTTTCACTCGATGATTTAGTAGATAAGATAAGCCTTCCTAGTCTCGATCACAACTACGCACCAAAGGCTACATCACAGACAAAAATGAAATACTAGTTTGTTTGAGAACATTATCCTCTTACCCTCACGTGTGATGGCTCCTCCATAGCGCATATTAAAATCGAACTCATATACTTCGTACTCATAAATGTACTCATATTTTTTGTAGAAGGATGAGGATCTTCCTGCCTGGTAGAGACTGGAGAAAACCCGTGTGAAGCACAATTAAATATCTTCGGAAGCACACATCAACAAGATGGGAGGAGCCGAGTCGCATGCATCAAAATTAAAGCGACATCTGATAAACTGTCATCGAAAATGATTGATAATTGACACAACAATGATCCCTAAAAGTATGTTCAGGTAAGCCATAACGATCTATAATGTAGGTTGCCAGTTTTTTAAACTAGGCTTTATATGCTTGCAACCCGGAGTCGGAGTCCAATCAAAAGCCGGAGTCCTATCAATCCCCGGAGTCGGAGTCCGAGTAAGACTTGGCATTCCTGTAAGAAAGAGAATTTTCTTGCTTGCATATTCAATCAGATTTGTTATTATGTCGTTATTTATCAAAGCTATTTCACAACAACTTCCATGCGACTTAATAAGGTGCAGGATAATTTGATTTCAAACATAACAAAATATTATGATGTCAATTTGAGTTATCGATGACTGAGAGATTGAGACAGTGGCTTCAATAGACGTTTGGAACGAATATGAAAGCTAGTGTTCGGTAAGATCTTCAGAAGTGCTTCGATGGTTGCTTGTTTCAATAATCCATGTCTTTTAACGTTCCGGCACTCATTAAAGATGGATTGTACGATTATTCCATTCAGCTTCGATGTTGAGCTCTATGTGACGAGTTGTTAATGGTCTCATGCCTTTCGCCAACAGTGATGATTGAGTCCCGTTTACAAGACTGTCCGCACAGCCGCAGATTCTATAAACGGTATGTCAATGACATTTTTGCGATTTTTGATCATTCGTTCGACATAGCAGACATTTTTGAGTTCATCAACAGACTTTATAGTAATACCCTCACGAAAATTCCTCATGATTTTTTGAGATTTTTACTCATATATATCTCATGAAATTTAATGCGGATTTGGAACGTTTTCGCATGAAAAATCTCATCAAATTCTCATCAAAATCTCATTAATTAATTAACAGCTGCTTTTTTAGACTTCTGAATTTATTTTTCTCTCATGCAGTTATTGAAGCTTTCTTGGCCTAGCCACATTGCCCCAAAGCATTGTCATGCCATGTCCACAATGCTATTTCATATTCGCAAAAATAGACCGCTATTTATCATGATCTTATGTTTAACGGTGATTGTATATATGTCTATTTTCAACATCTTCCATAGTCATGATAATTGCAAAGTCATTATATATGCATCATTTCGAAGATGCTGTTGCACATCGCCATGATACATCCTATATATTTTTATTTTTATCTTTTATAGACTAACCTTGAAGATCTTGATCGATTGAATAAGCTTTCTTATGGTTATTTCCTTTCGCGGCTAGCATACATAACTGACTACTTATAAGCTAATTTTCACGAAGACCTCATAAATGCTCATGATTTTCTCATGAACGCGATCAAAGCATCATGAGAACATCATGAGTTAAATATTTTCTCATGAGAATATCATGAGACTCATAATAATCTCATGAGTTCTCATAAAAATCTCATGAATCCGCATTAAATTTCATGAGTTCTCAAGAAACATTTTCGTGAGGGTATACAAACAAGAAGAACAAAATTCCTTCATTTTTCTTAACACCAAGATCATTCGGAATGACAATTCTTTTGATACAGTGTGGCATTTAAACGGGTCGAATACTGGAGTACCCAATTGTGTTTATGCTCCAAAGCACCATCGCTTGACGGCTTTGAAATCCATATTTTACCGTGCCATAGCAATATGTTCATCTCCCGACCATTATCATGAGTCCGTTGAGATAAAAATGAAAGTGAGAGAGATGCTAAAAACGTGAATTGGAGATTCCCTTTCATTGCTGACAGACAAAGCAATCTTAATCGCCACATCAGAGACATCAATGAATTTCCACCTGAGACCGTCGTGTGAGAGTTATTGCTACAGTCGAGAAAACATCTCATTTTTTCCAAAGAAAGTTACGATAAATGATGAATTGAAATCATAATTTGTATACAAATATAATTGTGAACATTGTGATGAATGTTACATTGGCAGTTCCATTCGTCATTTTATATGAACATCTCGAACCGTTCCCTACTTCGACAGAAGTCAGTATGCACGTCCATCCACCAAAGAAAGACGGTTTTACAAGTATCTCTACGGTCAATAATAACTCACGCCCTTTAGAATCTATTCTTATTAAGAACACCAGTGCTGATGCACTGATGAACGTTCGAGGAGGTTCTAATTCACTGGCATTGAATTTGTAAATAGCTCGTTTAGTCACATCATCATTAAACATAACAGTCTTGGTAATTTGTCATTTAATTATCTGATTCTATTGTTAATTGTCCTGCTGTCATACCGTTCCACTATGTTATCGCTTGTAAGTTTTATTCATTATCATCACGTCACATATAAGCTTGGTTTTATGTAAATTATGTTGGCACCTGACGCAGGCATTAGAATAAATGCAGAAACATGTTGTTGTCTTTTGATGGTTTTATTTTACTAAAAAATCAAAAATAATAATTAATAAATATGAAGGATCAATCCTTTAGGGTCCTCACACCGTGCCGTAGCTGTCCCAACTCTTCAGGAAGAACAAGATGTCACTGTGGAAGCGTTTGAATCTTTACTCTTTGTCATACGTCATATAATTGCCATATTTATATGATATATAATTATATAACATTATATAGATATATATTGCTCAATTGAATGATTTTTGGAAATTAAAATTGAAAGTAAGGAACAAACAGTATGAAAACAATGAATCCATAAAAATCATTCAATTGAGCAACACAGCATCAAACCGAAAGGAATCATTGATGGAATGTAAATTTTGACCCGATTCCCAGACACAAATAGTCTGCAGACAAAGAAGTAGATAATAGTACACTATAGACTTTCTATGGTAAACTTGACAATGCGATATCAGGCCGCTTACATTCAAATGCAGTTTGTGCAATGTCAATGTCCTCTCCTTCCAGAGCTATCCTAGTTTCTCCATCTTTGTCTGCTTCATGATATTATCATCTGTAAATATTTCCATAACATTATCATAGTCGCAAATGTAACATTGTTTGCCATATTTTGTATTCGTGTTCTCGATTTGATAAATAAACTTTTTGGATATTTTTTTTTAACTTTCTTATTTACATTATGATAGAGTTTTTACTTGCTAAGATGTCCATGATCTTTCGCATATCATATTATTGCATCCTTGTACATATTTATATCAGAGATTATCATTTAAATCTCATTTGCAATGCTTTTATAGTCATTGTAAGTTTGAAAATGGACCGGTCGCTACCGTCCGAAACGTCGTTTTATTATCTTGCGAACACTGTCACCAGAAGAAAATGGTCAATTCAGAAAAATGGAAGGATCTTTTCACAAAAGCATAAACTTAATTCTTGATATGAACTCCTACAACGTTTACAAAGAAAATGAATTATTACCAAAATATACGAACATAAAGCTACATGACAAGAACTTGAACAACAAAAGATTTACTGAACAATTTCGTTCGGAATTAGTGGATTACGATATTCAAAAACAGAAAAAGGATAGAATTTTCAGAGTCTCAGCAACTGGTTCTATACAGTGTATAAGGAGTATTAAATTGAAATCACATGGAATGCACATCCGTATTTTTCGAGAAACTAAACGGAATGTGGCATTGCTGCCACAGGAGCTGACTGACTAAATTTAGTATGTTATTCTAATCTCTAACATTATTTAAGGCAAAAACAGTGATAACGAGGTTCAAAGCGAGGTAAAATGGAACAGGCCTATTAGTGAAAATAGGATAGAGTATAGGCTAGCTGGAGAAATGATGAAATCGGCAGGAAGTGAATTTTTACGACTTCTCTAAGAAAATCAGAAGTGTCAACGAATATATCAATTAAAAAAGGAAAATAATAAGAGCGTATAGACGGCTAATGACCAAGTATCAGACGTCTGTCAAATACCACAATCGGTCAATAAAGCCATCAAGAGAGTGAAAAGAACCTCAAAAATCTTCAAAAAAATATTTTTGCCAAAATTCTGGGACAACCAAGTCGATCAGTGCTGCAAATAATGTATAACGACACGCTAAAGTAGAATAACAAAAGAAATTGCACAAAGAAAGTAGTCAATTTTCATCATTCAGACAACTTTTCATGACAAGTTCCCAGTCAGAAAGATACGTTCATTGAGTGATCTGTTCAATATAAGAGCAAATTCTAAAGCGTAGCATGGTGAAAGGGAGCTCATGCAATGTTCAAATTGCAGCAAGCCGCTATTGAGATCGTCCTCTCAAAGCCATCGACAGGGCCTTTCTTGATTTCATCTTCAATGTATGTCAGCCAAAGAACATTCGCCTTAGACTATGCAACATGATGAGTTAAAACACTTCGAACTGTGTGCATGTGGCCTATATGCGCTATTGTTTTGTACTCATCTGAATGCTTCTTAATACTTATGATATACAAGGATGTTTGAATTCTTAATTGGAGTAATAAATGGTGTCAATCAATAATAGATAGCGTTAGAAATAGAGGGAAAATTATGGAAAAATAAAGAAAATAATTAATGGTGTCCGTTACACGGCCTTTATGGTGAAAACTACAAGGGGAAATTGATTAAAACATAGATGCATCATTAACTTTGGTCTAATTTTTCTGTCAGATGAATAACTAATATAAACAAATATATTTGTAAAATCCGGAGGATCTAGGATCCTTTAAACTGCCTGAACTACCTGAATACCTTAAACTATGCCTTAAAAAGTCTTGCGAACGAACGAGTGCAAGTGCTGCAAATTATACAAGTTTCTCAATATTTTCTATTGTTAGTTTTTTTATTCAACAAGTTCATATATATCCTGCAGCTCTGGATGGTGTCAATAACTTAGACGGTGAAGTAAGTAAAATAAGTTCTGCATCAAGTAAAATGAATCATGTGGGGGGACTTAGGAAGACGAATGCAAGTCTCAATTCCTATGGGTCTAATTGACATTATGATCACTTCATATGCAACTTAATTGAACATTTTCTTTATTAGAATATTCACATACAAAAGAGGTTCAAAACTTTTAATTGAGAACTAGCCAAAAATCAGAACCAGCTATGATCTAACTGTCCAAATGCAAACCTGCGAACCAACCAATTCAAGAAATTAGGCAATGTTATCATTGCCAGATACAAATCCCAACACCACATGAACACACTTGTCACTCTCAACCGGAACAACAAAAGTCGTGACATGCAGTCACAGAACGAAGGAAAAAGCAAAAGAAAAACAAATAAAATCGCGAAAGGCTTATCAAGTAAATGCAAATTAACTAAAAAGATAATTAGCTTTAAGATTTAATCACTGCTCTTGCATGGAGTTGCATTCTACCTCATCTTAAAATATGGAGCTTTGACTTTTCTTAATCTATTTGTTCCTAAACTCCATTACTTTCTGCATCAGTCAAGTCTGAAATTCAACAACAATCAGAATGCATGGTGAATTGTGAAATAATTATGAAACATTAGCGCCACACAGGCGACATATCCCAGCCTGATAATGACAGATACGGAAGACAGGAATATTCTTTACTAAAACATTTGCTTTTAAATTTCATTATTTTACAAACGCCGATCCTCTTCTTGGTTCTAATGGTTCATCTGTCATTCCATTTAGATAATAGAGTTCAGCTTCTAAGAAATCAGAAAAAGTGAAGTTGTGAAAGATAATTGTTTCCATAACAAATTTCCAGGCAATCATTTCTCTATCACACAGTCACAGTTCAAACTGATCAACATGCTTTGGTATGGTTTCCTATACATTCTTTCATATATCGCTTCACATCAGATCACATCCGCGCTCGGAGAAAATTTGGCATTGAGGAAACCAACAAGTCAAAGTTCAACATGGAGAGATTACACGTCTGATTTGGCAGTAGATGGAAAAGCAGAGGGTTTCTGTTCGTTGACACGTCTTGATGCTGATCCTCACTCTTGGAGTGTTGATCTGGGAGCACAATATCATGTGAAGGAAGTCATACTACACAGTTTCCAAGGCATCACGTACACAAAGGTATATTTAAGCGCAGTGAGGCAAGCTACTTGGTCAAACAGGTTGAAAGATCAATATCTATGCGGAGAAGTTGTGGATCCAATTCCTGCGGTTGAAGAGTTTCATTAAAATGCAACAACAATCGGGGCAGGTATGTGATCGTTTTGAGGAATGATCCATTTCCACTGGATTTGTGTGAAGTTCAGGTGATGAGAGGAGGTAAGTAGCGAAAATATTCCATTAATATTAATGCAATTAGATAGAGGGCTTCCGCTAGGGATTCACACTTTGCTATCATGAATATCAGTTTTGTACACCAAGCGTTTTAAGTCGATGTTTTCCAAGTTTAGATTGCAACTTTCAATGTTTGAAGCTGGGATGTGTAGTCGGAGTTCCGGATTCCCATCAAACTGTGGAGTCAGAGTGCCGGAGTCGCATCAAACCCTGGAGTCGTATCAAACCCTGGAGTCGTATCAAACCCTGGAGTCGTATGAAACCCTGTGGTCGATGTCCCGGAGTCCCATCAAACCGGGGAGTCCAATTATCGTCGTTCTGACTCTTCTAAAAGCGAACTTCATCAAATGAACATATACTGTTAGCACAAGGACAATCATTTTTACAGATGATTTTCCGAGACAGCTTGAAATTCTTCCAATCTTATCTTTCTTTTCACAACTGTAAGCGCCAAATAATTGTGTACAATACAGCAAAATACTTTCAGTGATGGCCTTAAAAGCAGACCGCAACTCGACATGACTTATCAGTCTTCCTAATTTTCCAGGCATTTACATTCTTTTATTACACAATGAAATTCCGTAAATGCGAGTTCCACTTCAAATCCTTATTCCAAGTCACTCCAAAAATTTTTAGCTCATTCACAAAAATAAACGGAAAAGGGAAGATAACGGAAGAATTTTTCTTTAGAATACACACAGCCTTTGTTATAAATTGGTTTTATTTCCATTTTTTCAAGTCGGCCCACTCTGCTATGTAATAAAACCCTTCGAGCACGGCAAGACTTGACAGTGTCATTCTTATAACTAGGACAGAATTGATTATACCACCCAAGATAACTTGTAATATGATATGAAACCGATAAAATAGGATTACACAGACGCCAAGAATCACCTTGATGCAATTTTTGCCGCGAGCGATGCACGGGAAAAGCCGTGATCACCACAATCTCTCGACAACGCGAGAGCCTGCGTCAGACACAACCGCACAACTTGAAGGTAGAATAGTGCGCAAGATGAAAGCTTTCATCATATGAATAGCTCGATGTCAAAAACAGACTGCTGAACATTGTTTGGGCATCTCCACGTAAGCATTAACCTCGACGTTGAAAATTTACATCGAGACTTCGATGACTTTGCTCATCATTTATATCGACCAATGCCCGAAATCATCAGAAGCTGATAATGAAAGGAATCTGCAAGGACCCTTTTTGAAATGAGTGGAAATTCTGTTGTTATAATATTTGTTGGCCTACAATGGTAAAAAGAACTTCTTTTTACCTACATTTGGAATATGAACATTTACTATTCATCTTAGGATCTCTTGCGCTTTACACAGAAGCATGTATAATATTTTGACGTGTTGAAGTTATTATTTTGCATATTTATCACACATTACATAACAAAGTCATCTGAAAATAGTGATCAAGTCGCGAGTGTCCGTTACGCTGAAAATACTTCCAGTTTATCTGTAGGGGTAGCAAATGAACATAGAAAGTTGATACCTTTGAAATAAACTAAGTTATAATCAAGTGATGTAGTCAATTCTCCGAATGACTGATTTAATGAATTCTTATATTGGATTGAAATTCCGAGCGTCCATCACGCAACGCTCGCTTTACTGAAAAATCTTAGAAACTTAGTTTTAGTCATGGGCATTACTCTCACCAGAGTTGAATTTAAAGGTTCATTTTCGTGTAAAAACTATCTCCGCATGTGAAAATGGTCATCATTTATCCAAAAACATGTGTAAAATTAAAAAACGACATGTGGCGAAAAAGTTGCTATAATTAGTTGGTAGATATTTGTTTACTAATGCGAGCTGATTTTTCGCCAACCGGCGAAATCGTGGATATTGTAGCAACTAATTAGTGGTAAGTAGTAATGTTCGTATATTATCTTCACATGAAAATGTATTGTATACTCAGTCTGATCTGATAAAAAGGGATCTTTTTTAATTCACGAAAGCTTAAACTAAAAAAGGTATTTATCTTCCATAAATGTCGCAGTAAATACTATGATATTATTCAAATATTTGTCATTGTTGTAAATTATTGAATGTCAAGAGATGTTATGAAAATTGATATATGCGGATTCTCTATTTAGTTATCATTATCAAAGAATGATAGTCTGCACTTTTTCTTAGATAGAATAGCCATATGTGGGGGATAGTGAGGAGCCTCGGCTGTAGAGGCGGATTACTAAAGAAGATAAGAGAGAAAGTCAAAAGTAAAAGGTGACATGTAGAGCGCGAATTGTCGCCTACATTGGTCTCTGTCCGGCAAGAAAAGCGTAGAAATCTTCAGCCGCTTCGCGGCTTTAGATTTCTACATCTTCTTGCCTTCCAGAGGCCATAGAATACCTATTGTAGTGAATGCGTGCTATGATTCATGCACATTTAGAAGTCTGAAAGTTGATGGCTACATATATAGATAGTGGTTTTTGTTTCAGTAGCCGGCAACAACGACGGTTGTTGCCGGCTGTGGGCGGGCATCAATGAAATAATACCGCATAGCATTCACTACAATAGTAATCATGCCTAGCTTTTTCAAACATCATTGATCCGCTATGAGGACTCAGCTGTACGACTCATTGATGCCTTCAAAATCTAGGCATGATTGATATATTGTATTTCACTCTCGATGACTCTGGTGGTCATAGAAATGATTGAAATGAGTTTGAAATGCATTACAAGTCCGCCTATTTCACATAGAGTTCACGGTGTGCCTGAATCCACTTTTGGTCGAAGGAATTAGAACTCAAAATATTTTTGCTGCATGGATGAGATTAGGCTTCTAGAGGTTGATTAAAACAAAAATTAAAAAAATCGATCGACGTCTTTATGAATAATTTGATTTTTTCGTTTTTTTACCTTTTTTCTATTAATGAATAATAATAATTGTTCTAATAATTGGTCGAAGGAATTAGAACTCAAAATATTTTTGCTGCAAGGATGAGAGTAGGCTTGTAGAAGTTGATTAAAGCCAAAATTAAAAAAATCGATCGACGTCTTTATGAATAATTTGATTTTAGTACTTATTATATAGCTAATTGGATTAATTTTATACTACTTTTTAATAATGTAAGTAATAAAACAATCAAGTACTTATTATATAGCTAATTGGATTAATTTTATCCAATTAAAATTATTGGTGACGTCAATTGATTGCGTCAATTGTCATTCTGTTGATAGCGTTTGCTCGCGGTCTCATGCCATTACTTCAGTGACATTCGTTCAGTGCCGTGCTTCACATTGCAGTTCAATATGCCGAACAGTACGAGAAATCACGACGAATGCAGGAAAGCTGTGTGTCTGCTGTGTTTCAGCAAAACGAAAGTGATGAGAAACATTTCTTCACAAGCTCAAAATATCATTGAAGAGCACATCCTCTGTGGCTTCGACGAAGACGATGTCAGGCTACCGACAGTGTTATGTAGCAACTGCTACACCATTGTGTACGAATATGGCAAACAAAATTTCACGCGCACAGTTACCCTCTTCGATCACTCCTCATTGACCGAACGGCCTGCTCGATCATCCTCAAACACCGTCTGCAATTGCAAAGTGTGTGAACACGCCAGAGCGTCAACTGCCTCTAATCTCTCGGCGTCCTCCGTCGTTCTCGTCGCTAGAAAACCTGGACCCAAAACATCCTCCGCTCATAACCCCTCGAAATCCGGTAAGACTGAAGCGATGAAAATTTGTTCACACTGTTTTCTGGTTCTTGGGCGTGGAAAGCCGCATACATGTTCAGCAAACAAAAGGCACGTTAATTTATTAAACATCGCATCTTCCTCAGAGACTAAAGAAAAACTTGTTTCGTCGGTAGTGCTGGAGAAAAAGAGACAAGTTCCAGGCTCAGTAGATACATTTTCTTTTGCTTCGCCTAATGGTAGATGTGTAAATTTATCCACGTCTCCATCATCTTCGTGTCTACCGATCAGTTCTCATGATATGCACAGAATTCAAACAGAGATGAATTTGAGTACGAACCGAACTCATGCGTTGAGTAAACATCTTAGATCGGCTATTAGACAGAGATCTGCAGTAGAAGTAAATTTAAAAGAGAAATTGAAAGAAATGAATCACCGATTAGATGGACATTTCGTTGTTGAAGACCACTCATTCGTAACAACCAGTTCCAATGCGACGCCTAGCAATAGCTTCGGAAGTGTTGTCTTTTGTCGTTCACTTGAAGATCTCAAACAGTGCATTGTCGAACAAAGAAATTATGACTCAAGCCAAATATGCTCAACCATTGGTATTGATGGTGGAGGAGAATTTTTGAAAGTTTGCCTTACTGTGCAATCATCATTTTTTAACACCGAAAATCATCGTGTCGCAGCCGGTGTACATCACTTCAAAGATTCTGGTGTCAAAAAAACTTTCATTTTGGCCATTGTCAAGGATATTCCCGAGAATTATAGAAACATACTTACCCTATGGAATATTCTCAAGCTTACAAATGATCCAGAAGCCTTGACCCCGTACACGTGCTCCATGGACCTTAAGCTAGCAAATATTATGCTGGGACTCATGTCGCACTCTTCCTCACACCCTTGCAGCTGGTGCGATGTCCCAGAAAGCTATTTGGGAAAGAAAGGTCGACCTCGCACCCTCGGAACCATCCGAGCTCAATACTGGTCCTTTGTTGACTCAGGTAAAGATTTATCTCAAGCAAAGGAATTCGGCAACACAATCCATCCTCCTATCTTTAAAAATGCCGATGATACCTCGATACTGGATATAATTCCACCGCCATAACTGCATCTACTTCTGGGTTCAGTCAACACTCTATACAAACATCTGACGAACGTCTGGCCCAATAGTCATTTATGGACGGATGCTCTTCATGTTACTCGTGAGGCTTTACACGGCGGTTCCTTCAATGGCAACTCATGCCGAAAGTTGTTACAAAGCATTGATGTCTTGGAGGAAATCTCTCCAGCTGACTGCAAAAACTTTATTCTGGCATTTCGCGCACTCAATGATGTCATTCATTCATGCTTTTCTAAAGACTTGGACCACAAATACGTTCAAAAATTGAAATTTTCAAGAGGGCGTATGACAATCTGCACATTCCGGTTACGCCCAAAATTCACGCGATATATTTTCACGTGGAAGAATTTTGCCGCCGTCAGCAGACAGGATTGGGCTGTTGGTCCGAACAGTCCTTTGAAAGCGTGCATTGCGACTTCAAAAGCACTTGGATGAAATATAAAGTTCCGGACAATCACAGAGCCTTCAGTCAGCAGCTTTTAAGAGCAGTGTGCGAGTATAATTCACGACATCTGTAAGTTTTGCCCCTTCCCCACGTTCGCGTTTTTTGTCGCTGTTTTTAGTTTTTTGGCAGACCGCTTTTTTAGTTTTGTAATTAAAATAGATTATTTTTGTCGATTTATCGATTGTTTTATTACTTACATTATTAAAAAGTAGTATAAAATTAATCCAATTAGCTATATAATAAGTACTAAAATCAAATTATTCATAAAGACGTCGATCGATTTTTTTAATTTTTGCTTTAATCAACTTCTACAAGCCTACTCTCATCATTGCAGCAAAAATATTTTGAGTTCTAATTCCTTCGACCAATTATTAGAACAATTATTATTATTCATTAATAGAAAAAAGGTAAAAAAACGAAAAAATCAAATTATTCATAAAGACGTCGATCGATTTTTTAAATTTTGTTATAATCAACTTCTAGAAGCCTACTCTCATCCATGCAGCAAAAATATTTTGAGTTCTAATTCCTTCGACCAAAAGTGGATTCAGGCACACCGTGGGTTGTATGTATATCATTTATATTATGAATTTCTTGTGTCTGTGTAAAATTTCCTTGTATTATTTCTTCAGTCATTCCATCGGATCCAGTTTTTGTAAAAAGTACTTCTACATTCATACAACATTTGAAAGTTTTTTTTAAATGTTTTGTAAAAGTTTAATAATATATCATAAAAAGTTTTATCGGTTTCGTTATGTTCGACAGACTCATCAAATAAATATTTTATATCTGTTACAGCTTCGTCGGTTTTTTTAGTTTCGTCAGTTTCATTAAAAGTAGTAGAACCTTCGGGCGAAGTAGTAGAACCTTTGATTTCCCCAAAAAAATCTTCACTATTAAAAACTTTTTTATATTCCGAATGTGAATAATCATCAAATATTTTTTTAACTTTTATATCAGTAGGTAATGTTTCTAGATAGTTTTTGTAATTATTCAATTTTGATATATTTCCTTCATCAGCTCGATCTACATTTTCTAAATGCATTTTACTATTTAAATGAGATTGATAACTTCTTTTTATTTGTAATTGTCTTTTACATAAGACACAATAAAACTTTTCCATTTTTAATTTTTTTAAGAAAAAATTTGTGTTTTAGTATTTTTTTCAATTAATTTTTTTAATAATTTTTTCAATTAATATTTTTATATTTTTTTCAATTAATTTTTTTAATAATTTTTTCAATTAATATTTTTATATTTTTTTAGATAATTTTTTTTAGATTTCAAATTTTTTTTAAAAAAAATAAAAAAATGTTAGACGAGTATAAAATAGAACATGTACCAGTTTTAAAGAATTATCGTCATCCAACAAATCCTCCTACTCCAAAATAAGAAGTTAAATTTTATTATCACCATAAATATATGCAATTTGTAAAAGATTATAAAATAAAACACTGTATAGCAAAATATACTAAGACAAATGATTTTTCACTTTGTTTAAGAAGTTTCCGAGTATTTTTGGCATATAATAATTTATGGTGGTTAATTAATAAAGAACATTTAACAGTTTATGATCTAAGAACATTACATAAATTAAATCTTCCTCCTTTTATTCTGCCTGTTAAGCCCCAGTTTTGTATTTGCTACACCGCCTCAACTGCCAATGACGGGCGCTGCCCGTCATAACTTCCATGACTTCAACTGACCAGAAAATAAGTGAGCTACATGTCGCTAACTGAAAATGAAGGGCACTGCCCGTCATGGTAAATTCTATGCTTCCACTGCTCTAAATATTTTATTTCTTGATTTACAGTACTTATTTTCTGAGATATCAAAAGAGCAAGTACTCGTAAAATTTCACAACCTTCTATAGCAAAAAGCAAAAACGAACACAAATAGAAACGCATGTTCATTTCGTATAACCAAAAACATGAAACAACTCAGCAACGGCTATCCACTTGTATTAAAAGTGAAATTTTCCAAAACATGGGTCCACACAAAGTCCCGGGGTTGAAGGGCGTGGCCTATTTGGTCTAGGCGACAACCGCTTTGGGGCATGCGATTGCTTTAAGACGGTTGTGGCTGCAGGACGTCCTCCATTTGAACTCCATTGA
Organism: Prostheceraeus crozeri; assembly: GCA_907163375.1. NCBI lineage: Eukaryota > Metazoa > Platyhelminthes > Polycladida > Euryleptidae > Prostheceraeus > Prostheceraeus crozeri. The sequence continues at coordinate 23,017 of CAJQUW010004164.1, read as the reverse complement.
ATCAATATCGTGGCTTTCAAGATCAATTTTGGCTCTGATGTTCGTCCATGAAGTAAGCATTTCAAACAACTCATCAGTAAGATACATATTTATGAAATACTCTACATCACTTGTCGTTGGAAGTTGAGAGCGTTGAAGTACTGGATTTGCAGCAAAAGAATGTTCAGGCTCATATGTATCGTTGTCTTTATTAATGATTTGCTGCTCACCTCTTTCTTCGACGACGACATTAGTATCTATGTCAGAGTCAGAATCCGAAGACTCACTTGAGGAAGAGTTATCACTTATATCACTGTTAGGTTGACTGAATAATCTGCTTGCCGCAGTAATCGCGGAGAACCTACGTGATCGACGCATATCTATACAATGACTAAATCATCAAGGTCATGCCTGCGAATTCAAATACATTTTAGACACAGAAATTCATAGCATAGCGCGAGTTGTGGCTGTGTGTTCATGATTCAAGTAGGTCGCTCTGTATTGTATATAGTGCATCAGTGGAATAGATTCTGCTTAATGTAGATATCTATCAGGAGTCTTATCTAAAATTTTAGTCTTCTTCAGTCTAAAGATAATATCCGTTTAAATATGTTACAAAGTTTGTTCATATTTGTCTCACCAACATTCGGTCATTCGTGACTTCCTTATATTGTAAGAAAGAATACCTCCGGTCTTTCAGGAATGAGCTTATTGTGCACACCACCAGTTCAGTCTTCCTTATCCAAGTACAAATATTGAAACATTTTGACATTGGTCATTTATAAATTCATTTTCACTACAGAATCAATGAAATGATGAAACGATTTCACAACTGAAATAATTTTGTAGAAAAAACAGAAAGAACTGGGCAGATGCGACAATGCTGATCATGACGGGCAGTGCCCGCCATTGGGGGGCTCAACAGGTTAAAAAATATATCCGACAAAAATTATTTAAAATATATATCCGAAACAATAGAATTAATTGATTATAGCACTCACACCATTTATTAATGGTTTTATATCATTATGTGTTTTTTGCTTCAGCTAATGTGGATGTTGCTTCAGCTAATGTAGATTTAGCATCAGATATTATTGGTGTTGCTTTTCTTAAGCCGTTTCTAACATCAGCTATTGCAGTTTTTAAGGAATTTAAATTTTCATTATCTTTTAATCGATTAGGTATTGATTTGTATATTAAATTTTGCTTTTAAATAATGATCAAAATAAAAATAAAATGTCTCAAGGATAACTTTTAGCGGTACTTTGGCTTTAGATTCTAAAAAGATAATTATTTGTTCTATAATTTGATTTCATAAATGTTTCGCGTTTGCATATATTCTAATATCAAAATCTTGAGAGTTATTATAGATTTCATGTTCAGTATCGACTAATATATTCAAATCTTTATCATAGACTTGCATTTGTTCAATCATGGTATCAACACGCATTATTCCATATTTATGTTGTGTATAATGTGATAAAGGCATATTTATTTTATAATTTTCATTAATATCATTAAAGAATGCTGCATTATTTTGTGTAGTTGTAAAAAATGTTTGAATGTTTTCTCTAATCGTATTGGTTGCATCACAAGCTTTATGAGCTAATACAACTATTTGTATATTTTAATGTCTTCCTTTTGTAAATATTTCTGACATATCTTTTTGTTTCGACAAACTTGCAACATCATCTAAAATTAATAATGATTTATTTACAGGTGTACCAGCAAAATTTTCCATATCTTGTAACTCATCTAATTGTTTATCATTATAAACGTTTGTAAAAGTTTGCCATTCAGAAGTATGCATACAAAAAATATGTACTTTTGTTTCATCTTTATAATGTTCGTTTATATATTTTTTAATAAATGTAGTCTTTCCACCTCCAGTTTTACCGTAAACAATGAAATGTAAATTTTCTTGATTCATTCTACCTTGTGGAATATTTTTTGTTTCATCAGCTGTTTCATCCTCGGTCCTCCATCCTTGAAAATTTTTCATTTCTCGTTTATAAAAATGTATCCTCTTTTGTTCTTCTGTTAGAAAGTAACCCCATTGATTACCAATAAATATAACAACATGATAAATAATAAATATAAAAATACATACTAACAATACTTTTAAACAATGAAATTTTAAAAAATTCCAAAGACGTGTGAGATCTGATTGTGCTATTTTTTTATTAGAAGAAGAATTCGCGAAAAATATTTTTTTGGTGGTTCTTCTACATCTTTTTTATTATATATATATTATTATTATTATCTATAGGATTATATCTAGGATTATATCTAGAATTATCTACAATATTATTAAAATGTTTTTAATATGCTACCTCATCTTTAATTAGATTTGAATATTGAGGTGTTCTTGTATCTTGAAACTCAGTGTTATTTATATAATTATTTATAATATCATTTAATGCATTAAGTGATTTATGACGACTTAGATTAATTTTATTATTTTTATTACTTTTACTACTTTTATCGCTTTTATTTATAATTGGAGAATACAATTCTTCGACATTTTCGCTTTTATTCATTTTATAGTTTTTTAAAATAAAAAATTGATTTTTTTTAATTCCGGAATAGCATACGTACACTCTTATGAGTGTTTTTTACCTCTGTAAGACCTCTGGAATGTATCGGAAGTAAACCGGAATTTTGTTCCTTTACTCAAAATAAGTATTTTTCAAACCTCTCCTCTCTTCCGGAATGCTTAAGAATACTTTTTCTTTCTAAAAATAATTTTCTATTGAAAATAAGACTATTTTAGTATAAATAGGATTATTTTAGTATAAATCTATAATAAAAAATAATTTTAATCTAAATATAAATTATTTTTTTGATTTAAATCATTATTTTGATTTAAATTACGACAAAGTGTTTCATGTCTTGGAAAACTTTTCTTCAATATAATTTTTTGACAACCTCAACACTTTATTTTTCTTTTAAACAATCCTTACACTAATATTTACTATCATAAAGCTCCGACTTCTGTTTAATAATTTGACAATTGGTACATCGTCTTGTAAGATTTATAAAAGAATTATAATGATTAGTAATTCCTTGACTTGTAAAATATTTATTGCAATTACGACATAGCTGATCTTTCATTTTAACTTTTTTAACCTCCTCTGGTTGCTCACTTAATTTTAAATGACGTGCAAAATTTTTAGACGTTATATTTTTACTACAATCGGAACATATTTTTTTCGTATTACATTCCATGGTTTTCCTGGATTCTGTAAATTAATTTTTTTGATATGCGTTATTATTTTGATTTACATAATTATGTTGATCTACATGATGATTTAGAGCAATATTATTTTGATCTACATAATTATTTTGGCCCAAAGGATTAATATTCGAACCTAAATGATTATTATTCTGGACTAAATGATTATTATTCTGGACTAAATGATTATTATTTTTTTCAATTAACATATTATTTTTTCTAGATGTATAAAGATTTTGTTCTTGTGGTGATATGAATAAATGTTTCAATCTTTGTAATGGTTGATAGGGTTGAATATTATCATGATTTGATTGAATATTATTATGATTTGATTGAATATGTTTTGTTATATGTATCCCACATGATGTGTTTTTCATATGACAATATGATAACGCTTGATTTAAAAAGCGCATCTTACAAACTTGAGAAATTTGATTTATTTCCATTTTTATTTTTATTAGAAAGAAAATTATTTTTTATTTTTATTGCTGATTATTAGAAAAAAATATTTTTTATTTTTATGTGAGAAAAAATTATTTTGTATTTGTATGTGAGAAAAAATTATTTTCTATTTTTATGTGAAAACAATTTTTATTTCCATGACATATATATATATATATATATATATCTTTTATTGTTAAAATGATGTTACGAAATGTTGGTGGAGGTGCATATATCCCGAATAATCGTGAATCAGAAATAGAAATAGAAAATTATATCATGAAAACTGGAGACGTTTTATCTGGTCCATTGCATCTTTCTATTCTTCCGCAACAAGATACAGAGCTAACAAATAAACAATATGTTGATACACAAATCAATGACTTAAAAGAAAAATATATAAACGATGTTTTGGTTCCACTGATGAATGAATTAAAGTTGCTTAAACTTAATGACAAATCATTAAACGAAAAATTATTAAAACTTGATAAAAAGGATAGAGAGCTAGAAGCAGATATAGTAAAACTTTTAAAAAAATTTCAGAACAATCAAAAATTTTAATATTACTTTCTATAAATTTAAAATCTGCAGTCGTTAATAAAAATAAACATCAGATAAAATTAGAAACAATTAGAAAATGAATTAGAAAAACTTCCTAAAAAAATTTTTAAAAATTCAAAGCAGTTACAAACTACATCCCAAAAAAGTTTTGATGAATTGAGTTCTAAAATTACTCAACAAATGAAAAAGATGAATAGAATAATAAATGAAGTAAACTCACTTAATCAAAAAGTTGATAAAATGAGAACTTTTAAAATCAATTTAGAAAATGAATTAAAGAAAAATCATAAAGGAAATAAAGAACAGGTAGATGCTGTTAAAAATCAGTTAGATGTTCTTTAAGTTCAATTGAATGGTCTTAAAACGACGTTGAAGATGAATCAGCAGAAAATGCAAGTTAATAAAAAAGAAATTAAAATACATCACACGCTGCTTGACGCGATAAATAACGTGCAACGGAAAATTAATAAAGTTATCACGAAGTTGTTGTCCATTCACACACGTAAATCTTAATCATAAACGTAAATCTTAACGCAAATATTTTCCCCAAAAGTCAAATTTAATCTTCAAAAATGCCTATAATTTATAAACACAATCTTAAACATTTTGCTTCAAATCAAAAAATAGCACATGAACCATCTATAAATCTGTTTACCATTATAACAATGTACAAACTATTGAAAAAGAAGGAGACGGCATCTTTTCTGGTATCGGAAGTATCGTTAACTTGATTAAAAATAATAAAGATTTGATTACATCTGCTGCAAAAGGAGCAGCTGCTATAGGTAGTACAGCTAGTGCAATATCAAATGCTGTTAAGTCTCAAAACGAATTAAAATAACTAGAAACTATTCGTAAACTTAAGAATGATTCTGAAGAACTAAAAAATTTAAAAAAACTTTCAGAGGAAACAAAACACAAAATTGCTAACATAGCTGCAGGGTCAGAGAGTAAACATGAGAAGAAATCAGGCGTAGCCATAGAACCTACGGTTCGTTCAATTGAAGAAATAAGAGGTAATTGTTTAGCAAAATTCTAAAATATATCCGCAAAGGAAACCTAAGAAATTTTTTTTCTGTGTGTCAGAAAAACAAAAAAGTCAAATTATTTTTTATAAAAATGTCTTCTCTTATCGAAAATAAATTTAGATTAGACGATCCTCCGTTCATCAGTTACAATCAAAAAAAGAATGACTATATAAGAATTGCTATGAATCCCGGATCTTCCAGTAGAGTAAATACTGGAGGAGATTTAATCTTTGAAGTTGATAATCAGCAAAGTTATATATATCTACCTGATTCATTTTTACACTGTGAATATTCTTTATATAGTGATGCCAATTTTACAACACCATTACCAGATACCGATAATATTGCACTAGAGAATAATTTCTTTCCACGATTATTTACACAAATGCGTTTAGATGTTGCAACTCAATATATAGAAACAATAAGTGATTCTCCAGGTGTAATTGATACAATGTTTAGATTTATAACAATTGGTGAAAATAATAAAAAGCATGAAATCGAAGGTTGGTTTCCTGATACTAATGATGGTATAATTGTTGATGATTTAAATCACACTGGAACAGATGCAGCAGGAATTGCGAAAGATGTAGAAAATATTGCAAATCATTTAAATAAAACAAACAATACTGCATATAAAGAAAGACGTGAATTTAACAAGAAAAGTAAACAGACAGTTAATTGGTCATTGTCTCCATTATTCGGATATTTAGATTATGATAAAATATCATATCAATTAAAATTTAAATTAATAATTCATCGTACAGCAAATAATGAATTAATCTTTTATGGTTAGACTGGAAAAAAGCAGTTCAGTAACTTTTTCTGAACAAAGATTTGACTGGCATTTCACAAGGACATCAAATACTCCAAGATATTTATTACTAACTTTTCAAAGAAATAATTCTCCAAGTTTTGATAAGAACAATAATCTTTTTCATATTAATACAATTCGAAGTTTACAAGTTGCTTTAAATCAAACCCAATATCAAATTGATCCATTAAGATTCGATGATACCAATAATGAATTTATGGAAGGATGTGATGCTTATCGAAATCTTTGTATAGAATTTGGAGTTGAAGCACAATTGTCTCCTGGAGATTGGAGACATATATATCCTGTTTTCTGTTTCGATTTAAGTGCACAATCTGAAGATATTATCAAGACTGGTTGTGATGTAACAATTAATATTGAAAATAAAGATTCCACAACTTCATTCATGGCTTATGGTTTATTGCTAGAAGATGTAAAATATTCTATTGAAATTCTTAATGGAAAGATGGCTAGGATAGGTTAATTTTTTTAGTAACTTAAAATTTGTTCTTAACTTAAATTTTTTCTCAGTAATTAGTAATAAGATTTTTTCATAACTAGAATAGATTAAAACTTTTTTTAGTAATTAGTAATAAATTTTTTTTTAGTAATTAGAAATATTTTTTTAGTAATTAGAATAGATTAAAATTTTTTCATAACTACAATAGATTAAAAAAATTCTCAGATTAAATTTTTTTCATAACTACAATAGATTAAAAATTCTTAGATTAAAATTTTTCCTAACTTAAATTTTTTTATTAAAAATGTCGCAAGCAAAAAGTAATAATAATAATAATAATAATAGTGTTGAATTAAAATTACGCATCATTGTTGACAAAAATACTCCGAAATCTATTACGATTGACAAAAAGAAGCATAACATAAGTAAACCAATGATAGAGAATATTAAATTACAAGAAGAAAAGAATGGTGGAATTCTCCCATTAATTCCACTAATAATAGGTGGCATAGCAGCAGCAGGAAGTGTTGCAGGTGGGACAGCTGCTATTGTCCAAGCAGTAAATAAAAATAAATCAGAGAAGGCAGCATTAGAAGAACAAAAACGTCATAATAGAGAGTTAGAGAAAGTTGCTAGGGGTGAAGGAATAGTAGACAATTTTATTAGTAAATTAAATTTAGTTGATGAAGGAAAACGAGTTCTCAAAAACATTCTACATAATGTTGATGATTTAATAGAGATTAAAGAAACTAAAGATGGTTCTGGAATATATCTAAGTCCTAGTATGATTAGGTAAAACATTTATTTTATTTTATCTTTAAAAATGAATTCCACAGATTCTACAAATTCTGCAAATTCTACAAATTCCGAAAATTTAATTAAATTAAAAATTTCTAATTTAGATTTATTGAATTATCTCTTAAAAGTACATAAAACCACAAATTGTCAGCATTCCGGAGGTGACATACAAAAAACGTTTGAAAACTTTCCTGGATTTATTTGGAGTAAATATTCAAAAGAAAAACATCTTCCTGGTTATTCATATACCGGTCCAGGAACTCTATTAGATATATGACTAGATGAGAATAATAATCCGAAACCAGGTGAAGAACCAATAAACAGAGTAGATGCCGCAGCTTTCAGACATGATTTAGCTTATCGAAATCATGACCTAAAACCTCGACATGCAGCTGATAAGAAGATGATTCAAGAATTAGATAGTATTCAAAATCCTACATTTAGAGAAAGAATTGAAAAAATGTTTGTTAAGAAAGCATTACTAGCTAAAATATTATTCGGGCAGGGTATTGATCCGTCAGCAAATGAAACCTACGCCTCCGAAATTCACAAGGAATATAATCAGCTGAAATATCTATTGAAAGTAAAAGTATTTAATAAAGATGATATTTGGAGTGCTGATCTTATTCATGTGCCGAATGCAAAAGATTATAAGTACGCATTGACCGTTATAGATTTATATACACGATACGCTTGGGCAAAGCCTTTAAAAAACAAAAGTGGTCTGTCAGTTAAATATGCGTTTGAAGAAATCTTTAAAGAAAGTAATAGAAAGCCAAAAAAAATTGTTTGTTGAGAAAGGGTCTGAGTTTTACAATAGAAATGTCAAGCCACTATTTGGTTTAGTTTATTCTACGGAAAATGCTGGTAAAGTCGTAGTAATAGAGAAGCCTAATAGAACTTTAAAAAATAAAATATTCAAGAAATTTACTGAGCAAGGTAATCAGAAATAGTTAAAAATATTACCAGGAATTGTAGATCAGTACAATAATAAAGTTCATTCAAGTATTGAAGAAACTCCAAAGAATGCTTCTGACGATCTTGATTTAATACGAAACAAATATTCGAAAATAATTATTCGTATGAGAGTAATCCGAATTTACAGAAACGTAAGCCGAAATTTAAAATTGGAGATAGAGTAAGGATATTTAAGTATAAGAATAAATTTGAAAAATGCTTTGTTGGCTATTGGACTAAAGAAATATTTGAAGTTTGTAAAATAAATCAAACTTATCCGATTACTTATGAACTTAGAGATTTAGATGATGATAAAATCACTGGCAGATTTCATGAAAACGAATTACAAAGAAGTAATTTTTAATTATCATTATCATTGGAACTAACGTTTCGGGAATGAAGTTCCCTTATTCAATTCTAACATAATATCAGGAAATGGTACTCCTTTTTGTAATTTATACAAAACATATAGACATAATCGTCCACAATGAGTAGTTTCTGGTCTTTGAATTTGAAAAGTATTGTATGTTCAATTTCCAAGCAATTCCTTGACTTCATTTGTTGGAGGCAATCCATATGAGTCGAAATAATAATTAGAACCGTTTTTATTTCTTTGCCCGCAGACCAATGTACTCCTTTTTGATCTGATGTGTGAAGATTTGTTACGAAATTTATAGATTATTAGCAAACGTAATTCGTCTCTCATCAATATGTGAAAATTCTTTATTCCCAATTGATTAACAATTTTCTGTAGATCAAAGTTCGTAGTTGTTTGCTTCCCATATAATTTTGAGAACTCGGTCAAACCAAAAGTTCTGGGAGATATCTCAGTCAGATTTTCACCATTCATTTTAAATGAAATAAATTCTAATAACTGCAATAATGTCTGCTTCTTGTACAGAAAATAAAAACAGCAGCAGTGTATTTTGCATCAAATATAATAATACAACAATCAGTCTTATCACACAATTGTACAATTTGAGTCTACTGGGATGAGACTCGAGAACAAAAGAAAATTTAATTACATTTCAAAATATTCTAAAATGCGATACTACTAAGTTTCATGTATCATGTTTACATACTGAAATATGGATCTATGCAATTCGAGTCTACTGGCATTAGACTCGAGAACAAAAGAAAATTTAATTACATTTCAAAATATTCTAAAATGCGATACTACCTATAAAAAGTGTTCATAAATAATGTATGTACATTGTATGTATCTTAAAAAGTGAAACAACACAGTTAATGTTCATATTGGGAACCAAACCTCATTTCTTCTATAGTTGTCGGTTGATTTAATTTTTCTATATAAATTTTGATTACTTTAAAATGTTTTCTAACAAAACTAATGAGCATTGATGAATTTAAAAATAATACGTGTGGTAGATTTAGATCCGATAAGTTCAACAAGAAATAACAATAACTTACGTTATAGAAATTCTAAATAGTTCCAAGTTTGCCACAAATCTCTTTTTTTATTGTCACTGAATTCCAGAATTCTTTTAAACCCATAACCTTGATATGTAGTACTTCTCAGCAACGACCCATGGTGTACTTTATCACTTCAATCAGTTTTGAAATCATAATAGCACTATCCTCGATGGTAATGAAATGTTCTTTTGTAACATTGAACTGAGGAATTGTAGTAGTGGTGAGATACTGTTCTATTTTTACTGTAATATCCTCCACTTCTTTTTGAGAGTCCACAATTTTGTTCTTCTTTCTCGATTGAATTTCCAACTTCCACTCTTCAAAATATTTTTTCGAAGTTTCCTTGTGCTCTTCTTTAATTAAGTTTACTAAAATCGGCATGTAAAACGAAAAAGCTTCCGCGGCAGTACGTTTTGGCATTTTGTAATAAAGAAAGAAAACAGTCACTAGTCATGATTAATGAAATTGTAAAATGAAGTCTTACTTCTTACATACTGCAATATATTCCACGTCATTTTAATCTGTGCGGGTAACAGCTGCTTGTTCTGAAATGCAATGTTTCAGGAATGCGGGAGCAGCTGTTTCTTACAATTCTTCTAAATACTCAAGTGTTTATGTTGCAATCCTTTAGTGTATGATTGGTTTACTGTCTCAATTACAGGGAATCCCAGGAACAAGATTTCCAAGAATTCTATTCTAAACTTCAAGGCATTAGAAATGGATGAGTAAGAAAACAATATTTCAATTTCTGTCGAGATCACATGTGATAGAAATGAAACGTCAATAATCATTGACAATCATCTATTCTTACACATTGCTGTCTTCATGGGTGTAATTCCTTAGATTGATGAAAACTGACCTGATTTCAGTTCAGCAAAAGTGTCGTCCCTCTCTTCGGAGAATGAACAATTCTCAGAGAAGTCAAGAAATAAAATGAATCGCAGGACGCACTTACCTTAGAGTTTATCAGACAACTCATTTTTCAGTGTATGAAAAAATCCCAACGAGCTTAAAATTGTTTTTTCTGATTTTATCCTTAAAATTATTTTTATTTATAAAACTCTTTTTCAGTGTATGAAATATTTCCTATACTCATTCTGGAGGTATCTTATTTTTTTTTAGGTTTTCTGAATCGGTCATATATCTCATTTTTTTGCATTTTTGGGGTATCTTTTTTATTTTTCTGTAATATTTTTTTTGATATTTTTTTGATATTTTTTGATATTTTTGATAAACATTTTAATATTTTTTGATATTTTTTTGATATGTAATATATATTATTTTTTAAGTACTCCGGAGGTGTCCTAGAACGGTCATATATACATTACTTAGTTTAGCACATTGAGTTGAATATGAATTTGTTTTATGCGACATAAGAGCAAGTTGGATTCATGCTCATGAAATGAATCTAGTCGAGATACAATTTTCGCCATGTGTCGCTGATAGAAATCTTTGGGATTATGTATCGTCTCTGCAGAATAGGATGCAAAATGAAACACTACACGTTCACCTGCATGTTCATCAGTCATTTTCTCAAATTCAATCTCTGCAACTAATCGTCCTTTCACATCTTTATTCATCAAACTGTCCATGAGATGTTGGAAAACGAAGTAACCTTTAGCGATAGCAAATTCTAAGTCTGTCTTTTCATGATGAAATGAGATGATGTAGTCCCTAATCACACCACGAAGACTTTGTCGATGAAAACGTAGTGAACAAAATTCATTCGTAAACTCTACTGCTTCTGTCATCTTTCTTCCTATCACTTTGGAGACATGGCATGAATGACATTCAGGTGTAACATGGCACGCTGATTCCAAATGGGGTCTCTGTTTTCCCGTCCGAGGCTGGGGTCACCCGCTAGAACGATTTTCGTAAAAATTCGAACTCTGTCGGTTTTTTCGCCAATGTCCCAAATTTTCAATGACGTCTCACATCTATACGAAGGCAGATAGGAACAAGCCGTGTTTTCCACTGAATTTTTCTCACTTTTAGCTTTCAAATGAGCTATCACACGACTTTCTACGATCCCTACCACCAAAGTTGGAAGATCGCTGCCCAGGGGGGTCAGAACTTTTTCTCACCGATTGAGCTGGAAAGAAGTTCCTAGACCTACCATTGACCAAAACGTCCGAATTTGCAGTCCGTTTTCCCATCTGAGGCCTCCTTTATGCCGAAAAACGACTTTTCTCATCCCAAAACATCCAACACCCGACTTTTCCAACTCTGACGCTTTCCTGCCATTTTCCTCCCTCAACCCAGGAAAATTAGACCAAACTGAGCTTTTCACTGCATTTTTCTCACTTTTAGCTTTCAAATGAGCTATTGCACGACTTTCTACGATCTCTCACACCAAAGTTGGATGTCTGACAGGAGGGGGGGGGGGACGTCCTCGAAATTTTTTCTCTCCGATGTCGCTGGAAACATCCTTCCTAACCCCAAATTTCACGTAGATTCTGAATCTGGCCTCAGTTTTCCCATCCGAGCATTCCTTCATGCCGTAAAAACGACTTTTCTCATCCTAAAACATCCAACACCCAACTTTTCCAACTCTGACGTTTTCAGAGATTCCACCCCTTGCCTCTCAGGAAAACTCCTCCCGCCTTTCTTCCCCACCCAACATTTCACACAGATTCCAAATCTAAACTCCAATTTCACATCCGAGACCTCCTTCATGACGATTTCCAACTTTTCTCATCCCAAAAGCCCACCTTTTCTCACTCTATCCCTCCCACATTCCTATCACCTTCCTTCCCATCCCTTACCGGAAATCTCCTTCCTTCCTTCCAGAGGGGGGGGGTAGGGAACTGTTTCCTCCTCTCGGACCCATTCCTCCCAACACATCCTTGGCGAACTCCCTCACCTTCCTTCCAGAGGGGGGGCTGAGTCAGCATGATGACTCATCACTTCACATTTTGTCCTTGTTTTTGGCACGGGGTTACTACTGTGGGGAAACAATGAAAAGAGATGAAGTGAAAACACTGCAATCTTATAGACATGGACTACTGGAAATTAGGATAGATAAGATAAATTAGTATTCAATGAAGATAAAACTTCTTCTCTGCATTTCCAATGTATCAGTCTGGGTTTGGATCTCTGACTTTTCTTGACCATAAGTTCTTAAACTCCATTACTTTCTGCATCAGTCAAGTCTGAAATTCAATAACAATCAGAATGTGCGGTGAATTGTGAAATAATTATGAAACATTAGCGCCACACAGGCGACATATCCCAGCCTGATAATGACAGATACGGAAGACAGGAATATTCTTTACTAAAACATTTGCTTTTGAATTTCTTAATTTTACAGACGCCGATCCTCTTCTTGGTTCTAATGGTTCATCTGCCATTCCATTTAGATAATAGAGTTCAGTTCCTAAAAAATCAGAAAAGTGAAGTTGTGAAAGATAATTGTTTCCATAACATATTTCCAGGCAATCATTTCTCAATCACACAGTCACAGTTCAAACTGATCAACATGCTTTGGTCTGGTTTCCTATACATTCTTTCATGTATCGCTTCACATCAGATCACATCCGTGCTCGGAGAAAATTTGGCATTGAGGAAACCAACAAGTCAAAGTTCAACATACAGATCTCACACGTCTGACTTGGCAGTAGATGGAATTACTGGTGACCGCTCCTGTTCACGGACACTTCTTGATGCTGATCCTAACTCTTGGAGTGTTGACCTGGGAGCACAATATCATATTAAGGAAATCAGAATAATCAGTATTTTCTTTATCGAAGACACAAAGGTATATTTAAGCGCAGTGAGGCAAGCTACTTGGTCAAACAGGTTGAAAGATCAATATCTATGCGGAGAAGTTTTTAGCCCGATTGAGAAAGTTTCTTTAAAATGCAACAACAATCGAGGCAGATATGTGACCATTTTGAAGAACCATCGATTTCCACTGGATTTGTGTGAAGTTCAGGTGATCAAAGGAGGTAAGTAATGAAAATAATCCATTAATATTAAATGCAGTTAAATAAACGGCTTCAGCTAGGGTTTCACAGTCCCTGGACAGCTAGGAATTGCTCACCCTCTGCTACACTGATTGTCAATTTCGTAGAAGATGGCTTCGTATGCGGAGTCGGAGTCCCATCAATTCCTGGTGTCAGAGTCCCATCAAACCTTGGAGTCGTAGTCCCGGAGTCCCATCAATTCCTGGTGTGGGAGTCCCATCAAACCTTGGAGTCGTAGTCCCGGAGTCCCATCAAACCTTGGAGTCGTAGTCCCGGAGTCCCATCAAACCCTGGAGTCGTAGTCCCATCAATTCCTGGTGTCGGAGTCCCGGAATCCCATCAATCCCCGTAGTCGGAGCCGCGGAGTCCCGTCAATTCCTGGAGTCGGAGTCACGTAGTCCAATCAAACCTTGGAGCAGGAGTCCCGTAGTCCCATTAAACTCTGGAGTCGGAGTCCCATCAATTCCTGGCGTCGGAATCCCATCAAACCCTGGAGTCGTAGTCCCATCAAACTTTGGAGCGGGAGTCCCGGAGTGCCATCGAACCTTGGAGTCGATGTCCCATCAAACATTGGAGCAGGAGTCCCGGAATGCCATCAAACCCTGGAGTCGTAGTCCCATCAATTCCTGGTGTCGGAGTCCCGGAATCCCATCAAACCCTGGAGTCGTAGTCCCATCAATTCCTGGTGTCGGAGTCCCGGAATCCCATCAAACCCTGGAGTCATAGTCCCATCAATTCCTGGTGTCGGAGTCCCGGAATCCCATCAATCCCCGTAGTCGGAGCCGCGGAGTCCCGTCAATTCCTGGAGTCGGAGTCACGTAGTCCAATCAAACCTTGGAGCAGGAGTCCCGTAGTCCCATTAAACTCTGGAGTCGGAGTCCCATCAATTCCTGGCGTCGGAATCCCATCAAACCCTGGAGTCGTAGTCCCATCAAACTTTGGAGCGGGAGTCCCGGAGTGCCATCGAACCTTGGAGTCGATGTCCCATCAAACATTGGAGCAGGAGTCCCGGAATGCCATCAAACCCTGGAGTCGTAGTCCCATCAATTCCTGGTGTCGGAGTCCCGGAATCCCATCAAACCCTGTAGTCGTAGTCCCATCAATTCCTGGTGTCGGAGTCCCGTAGTCCAATCAAACCTTGGAGCAGGAGTCCCGTAGTCCCATCAAACCCTGGAGTCGGAGTCCCATCAATTCCTGGTGTCGGAATCCCATCAAACCCTGGAGTCGTAGTCCCATCAAACCTTGGAGCAGGAGTCCCGGAGTGCCATCGAACCCTGGAGTCGTAGTCCCATCAAACCTTAGAGCAGGAGTCCCGGAGTGCCATCAAACCCTGGAGTCGTAGTCCCATCAAACCTTGGAGCAGGAGTCTCGGAGTGCCATCAACCACTCGAGTCGGAGTCCCATTTGACTTGCTGGCCTAGATCTCAACTCAGCATAAATGAATGATAGAGAGGAAAGCTTTCATCATATAAATAGCTCGATGCCAAAAATAGACTGCTGAACATTGTTTGGGCATCTCCACGTAAGCATTAACCTCGACGTTGAAAATTTACATCGAGACTTCGATGACTTTGCTCATCACTTATATCGACCGATGCCCGAAATCATGAGAAGTTGATATTGAAAGGAATCTGCAAGGACCCTTTTTGAAATGAGTGGAAATTCTGTTGCTATAATATCTGTTGGCCTACAAAGGTAAAAAATAACTTATTTTTATTCACATTTGAAATATGAACATTTACTATTCATCTTAGGATCTTCTTGTTTTACACAGAAGCATGTATAATGTTTTCAGGTGTTGAAGTTATTATTTTGCATATCTGTTTTGTTATTATTTTGTTATCTGAAAATAGTGATCAGGTCGCGAGTGTCCGTTACGCTTAAAATACGTCAAGTTTATCTGTAGGGTAGCAAATGGACTTAGAAAGTTGATACTTCGGCAATAAAGTAAGTTATAATCCAGTGATGCAGTCAATTCTCCGAATGACTGATTTAATGAATTCTTATATTGGATTGAGATTACGAGCGTCAATCACGTAACGCTCGTTTTAATGAAAAATCTTAGAAACTTAGTTTTTGTCATGGGCATTACTCTCACCAGAGTTGACTGACTAAATTTAGCTTATCCTTCTAATCTCTCATATAATGTGAGGCAAATATATATCGCTTGATATCACGATTCAAAGCGACGTAGCAAGGAGTAGGCCTATCAGTGAAATTAGGATAGAGTGTTGGCGAAAAGGAATGTAAACGAATATGGCAATTAATAAAGAAAAACAATGAGAGCGTTTGGGTAATGATCAAGCATCAGACGTGTATCAAGTGCCACAATCAGTCAGCTGATATTGCATGAAAACCGGTTCTGGTTATCTTGTTCCATTGTGAGGAAGTCGTGGAAAACGGATGGACATTCTCATTCATGTCCTGATGATGGTCGCGTGCAGTGATTGAAAGTACTCGATAAAGCGCATACATTGAATGTCCATCGATGTCCATGGGTTTCCTCACTATGGAACAGCTGCTATTGTGCTAAATGCTGTTGATTTAACATATTTTCGCATGTCTTTACAAAGAAGGCTGAAAAACATTCCAAAGATGAAATATATCGATCGTTCTTTGAATTTCCTTCATGACAATTTGCCATGGAGATGTAACAGGAAAATTGTCTCATCTTTCTAGATGTTTCTGTAATTCGTAGCGATTCTGGCCATTCGCTCATCCTTCGCAAACCTTCCTGGACAGGTCTACATCTGCATTTTCTGAGCCACGTGTCTATGACTTATAAAAAGAAGCTTGTCCGCGCTCTCTTCCATCGTGCCAGAATGATAAGTTGTGTGGAGTTCTTAGTTCAGGAGCTGCGTACGTTGAGACTGTGAAGATGAATGATTATCCTGATATGTTCATCAATACTTGCGGCTATACTGATGCCAAACGTGGAGTCAAGTCGGAGCCAAGTGTAAACCTGTCTTTTTCATGTCCCTTTTCAGGGAGATTTGAAAGCGCGTGCAGTTCGCTCTCGTCCGATTTCTTCCGTCAAAAGAGCATCTGCTGCGCTGATCCGATCATTCTTTTTCGAGCTCATACTATTCCGAGTGGTTCTCTCAAGGATGAGCTGAGTAAAGTCGACAGGGAAGTGTAGGAATCCAATAGCGATGAACAAAACTAAAATAATAAACATATGTCAGGGCTCTGCTACACGTAATAGATCAATTTTAAGCAAATGAATTATCTGAGGTATTGTCGTAGCAGTAAACATTGTGAAACCGCTTCCTAAAACAGCTGATATTGCACCAAATGCTGTTGATTGACAAGAACACCGTATTTTCGTGCATGTTTACTAAGACGACTGAAAGACATTCAAAACATTAAATACATCGATCAGCAACACGCAAGCATCATACTTTTACTAAATATCAATTTTCCCAATGATAAGCTAAGAATTTCTAGAAGGCGCCTACTAGACCCTCTTCTCAGGTCTCCAGGGGTTAATAGCTTCACTATTTTGCAGACAACATTGTTTCCGTAACAGATATAATCACTCCTCATGCACGCAGTTGGCCGCTTCACTTCCTAAGCATTCTTCTTCATCTCAAAATTTGCAGCTCTGACTTTTCTTAACCTACATGTTCATAAACTCCATTACTTTCTGCATCAGTCAAGTCTGAAATTCAATAACAGTCAGAATGTACGGTGAATTGTGAAATAATTATGAAACATTAGTGTCACACAGACGACATATCCCAGCCTGATAATGTCAGATACGGAAGACAGGAATTTTCTTTACTAAAACATTTGCTTTAGATTTTTTCTACAGACGCCAATAACCTTCTCGGTTCCAACGGTTCATCTGCCATTCCATTTAGATAATAGAGTTCAGTTCCTAAGAAATCAGAAAAAGTGAAGTTGTGAAAGATAATTGTTTCCATAACATATTTATTTCCACGCAATCATTTCTCTATCAAACAGTCTCAGTCCAAACTGATCAACATGCTTTGGTTTGGTTTCCTATACATTCTTTCATGTATCGCTTCACATCAGATAATGGGGTTCTGATTAAGTTTCGAGAAATCACTGAGTCATTAAAAATTGCCTGCCTTTTGCAACCATGGATATCAATTTTGTGCAATTAGAGATTTGAGTTAATGCTTTCCGAATGAAGAATGCGACTTCGTACATTTAAAGCTAAGATTTGGAGTCCCGGAGCCCCATCAAACCCGGGAACAGCAGCCTCATCAAACCTAGGAATCGAAGTCCCACCAAACCCGAGAATAGCAGTCCCATCAAAACCCGGAATCGGAGTACCACCAAACCCCGGAGTCTGAGCCCCATCAAACCCCGGAGTCTTGGTCCCATCAAACCTAGGAATCGAAGTCCCACCAAACCCGAGAATAGCAGTCCCATCAAAACCCGGAATCGGAGTCCCACCAAACCCCGGAGTCACAGTCCCATCAAACCCCGGAGTCTTGGTCCCATCAAACCCCGGAGTCTGAGTCCCATCAAACCTAGGAATCGGAGTCCCATCAAACTCCGGAGTCTGAGTCCCATCAAACCCCGGATTCGCAGTCCCATCAAACCCCGGAGTCTGAGTCCCATCAAACAACGGAGCTTTTTATCTCATCAAACCCGGGAATAGCAGTCCCATCAAACCCCGGAGTCGCAGTCCCATCAAACCACGGAGTCACAATCCCATCGAACCCCGGAGTCTGAGTCCCATCAAACCCCGGATTCGCAGTCCCATCAAACCCCGGAGTCTGAGTCCCATCAAACAACGGAGCTTTTTATCTCATCAAACCCGGGAATAGCAGTCCCATCAAACCACGGAGTCACAGTCCCATCGAACCCCGGAGTCTGAGTCCCATCAAACACTGGAGTCTGTTCACTAAATTCATGCGTTATCCTCGATTGCCAGAATGAAAGAATTCTTAGGACAAATCAACTAGTCAGCTGGATCTGAATTGACTGTTGACGAACAGCTGGTCAGTTTCAGAGGTTGCTATCCCTTTAAAATATTCATCCCTTCAAAGTCAGGTCACTATGGAATAAAATTATGGGCTTTGTGTAATTCAAAATTTACAGTCTTACGTAGAGAGAGTTGGTGATGTCCCAGAAGAGGCCACAGTCAGCATGTTGCCGTGTATACAATTGACCGATTTTTGCACAGGATCTGCACTTACAACTTATATGGACCATTTTTCAAGTTTACGGTTATCTGGAAGCCTTATTGGACGTCAGATAACTATGACGGGGTCGCAATAAAGTCAAATTTCATCCTCAAATGATGCCTGATGCTACGCGAACGCAATGCGAGAGCAATTTACCCATAGGAATTGATAACAATAAAACCTCTAGAATGGACGGAAAGCTTTATGAAATGCGCAATAATAGAACATAATAATAATACGCTTTATTAGTAAAGATGAAAATACAAACGATACAAAAAGCGTCAGATCATGCGCCCTATCGCTAGCTGGCGCACATGCTTGTGAGCGGACGATAGGTCTGGCGCAGCACAATCATCATATAGAAGCTGAAGAAAAGTCTTTCTATGACCTTGTCCCCGCCTTTGTGGTTGCGTCGGCTGCCACAGAAGAAGCTGCTGGGCAGGTTGAGGACACGACTCCTCCGTGCGAATGAGATTTCCAGCGAGTGCGTAGCCTCTCACTTGGTAGTAATAATCTGGGTCGTCGGTATAATGTCATTATACGTCCCTGGAACAAAAAGTACCTCAATCTTGGTCGAGTTCACTTGCAGCCGACTCGACTGGCTGCGATCATTAAGCTGTTGAGCATCTCCTGCGCAACCACATCAGTGGACGAGACGATTGCCAGGTCGTCAGCGTATCCAAGTACAGAGATTATCTGTTCCGACCCTCCACTACCAGTCAGATGTTCGAATAATATACATAACTCTGCATTCATTGGAGAACACTCATCATCTGATCGCAGTCTTGTCTGAACGTCAGCCATCTGCGCCTGTTGACGTAGTAGCCTCTCTGACATGATACGAAGCCAGGAACAATTGGGTTGCACTTCCCTTACTATATTTAGGTACCGCGCCTCGATCAAGAATTGCGTAGAATTTCATTGCATAAAATGGAGAAGGCAAAGCATTATGTCTATCAAGAAAGCCAGTATTGGCGCGGGCGCGTACGCTTACCGCCTCACATGCACACAACTCTCTTTCGCTGTGTCTGAAAATCAATGCTCCGTCACGGCTAGCTGTGTGGTCTAAATTGTTCGAAGAAAACAGCTGTGATTCGTGCACGTGCTGCAGAACTGTCCCACTCTGAGGTTTGAGCGTCTGATTTTGAGACGGAAAGCTGTGGCTCAGCCATCACGAGAAAGCCTATCGAATTTAAAATTAATGATGACAACCATAGAGTAAGTATGTTAGGTAGAGTGGTAACTTTGCATTTTATTGAATCCCCAATGTGTATACACTTTCGATTTTATTAAATGAACTCAAAGGGGATACAGTCGGAATTGTTTCAAAATATCGCCGCCGCTCGTCTCTATACACATTTATGAAGTTTTTGAAAGAAATTACAAGGGAATTGGACTGATCTGTGATAGCATTAAACAGGAAGGTAATTATATTATTTCATAAATAGTCCGTGTCTGGCAGCCTTGGTGAGGTGATGTTATATTTAAAAATTTGGCAACTCGATGACCTACGTTATTGCTTTTCCACTGAACCTCAAGAGAATCTTCTTAAGCGTGATCAGCAAACAGCTGCCACTGGCATGGCAAAAATCACAGATTCAAAGGCAATGATTTCAATTAACTTTGAAAGATGTAAATGGGTCCACATCAACTATTCAGATTCAAGAAGTGAAGCATTAATTTGCGTGAATTCATAAATTCATGACGATGAAAATTTGAATAAAAAATATGAAATTTCAGCCAACGACAGTACAATAAGATCTCGAAATTTTCATGAAGAGCTTCCATATAATGCCGTTCATTAGAATTCCTTGATAATCCCAGTCATTGATTTCCGCTTAGCCTAGAATGCTTATTTACGCGAAACATTCATTCCTTTTGATATCCACCTTGTTTCATACTACTTACTAACGGAGAGTCATCTCGGTAGTATATAAAATTGGCAAAATTGGACTTTTTTTCAAAAGTGCTCAAATATTTTTTTGGACCACGGGTACGTAATCTCCGCAAAAACCTGAATCTTTTCTTATAAAAAAATTTCACTGTATACAGATACATTTTTGAGTCGGACACTCTCACCTATATATCCCTACTCTATTGATGACACATTTCATTTTTATAATTGCTTGGAAGATAATTGTTGAGATGGCGCCGAAGGCCTCTGCAGGAACGGAAGAGGACCGCCACTGTTAATACCCATACATGCATATACTCCAATGATATTCATAAGCCATGTAAAATATTTTTGTAGATCGGTCATTATTCTTCACAAGCAAGGGAAATTGCAAGTGAAAAATTGGCAAAGATTTCTTTTGATAAAAAATGTTAATTTGATCCGGATCAAGCACGATCTGCTGCTGGGTTTACAGAAAGAAAAGCAAAGCTATGATACTCAATTGAAGAAATTTACATGCATCATAAGGATTTAGATATATACACTCAAGGAAACAAAATAAAGTACCCGGTTTTAGACATTTAACTGCTATTTCGAAAACAACAAGACAATATGCACAACTTGTGCTTCAGAGTCGAACACAGAAACAATATCAATACACGTATAAAGTCAACGAGAAGGCGTTACTAGTACATAGAAAACAGTCAAAATATCATCGTAAAATCCACCTTCCAGTAAACCAGTACTAATACACTACCACAGGAGCGCACACCGAATCTCTTCTACGGCGATCACGCATTTGAAATGATAAGAGAAGCTCGATAATTGACATCATCCCATCAGTTCATTCCAAATGACATCAAGCGTAGCAAAGAGTTGGTTCACTGTCTTCTGGGTCCTCATATTCTCTTTTGGAGTTTCAGTTCCCATCTGTGCTCACAAAAATAAACCACCACGTGTTACATGGGATTCATGTCGGGACTAAATGCAGGCCAGTCCTATAGGTAGGGATTCCATTGTGGTTGAAGGAACAGTTTCGTCCGGTTCGCCGAATGTATCGTGTGCATTGTCTTTGCTGAAGATCGTCGCGCACACCTGCTTGAGTGATTTGTCTCGGCCATACCATGGAAGAAGATTACCTTTCAAGGATGTCGATTGTACTTTTGTGCATCCAATTCTCTCTTGGAATTCTCACCAGGCTCGTATGTTCCATCACTTGAGAGTGCACCCCACAACCATTACATGCGCGAACAGATCTGTTCGGAGTACGGGCAGACGTAGCGATCCTAGTACCGGATCTCCTATCCGATCGACGGACATACTGTACTCGTGAATGACCGATAGCAGAATTTCGATTCGTCAGAATAACACCACTTTCTTCCACCCGTTCAAAGTCCACACGATGACTTTTCTGTATCCCATTTCCAAATCTGCGATGTTCATGACTGCTGTCAAGGCTGTCTTTCTAGCTGGTGTAAATGCCTTGAACCACCGCCGGCAATCGATTTGTTACGGTCCTTTCTGGTGCATTCTAGATTTAGGTTTTGCTTAATAACTCTGGCAGAGCAAAAAGGATGTTCGAAGAGAAAGTTAACATTCCCTCGTCATCTTCTTCAGTTTACTTTTCTACGCCCACAAGAAAGCTCGATTGGTTTTGCTTTTAGCATCTCCCCCACTGATAGCCTCTGTAGTACTTTCTGACTGTGTTCTCTGATATCTCGAGGCACTCAGCAATTTTAGGTCTTGAAAAATTCGCATGAAACTTTAAGGCGGTAGATTTACCTCTCTGGAATTAGTCAAATCACATCCACTTGTCGCCATGACTAATTTGCAAATAGCTAACGATATTGTCAGTGATTGTGTTGTATGTAGCTAGTCGGATTGAACAGGTACTAGCTCGGTATCATGAAAGAACAATGAATGGAATCACAGCCTTAGGCCTCCCCAGCTACACTGAAAGCAAAGCAAACACAGCGTCCCAAGCGTCTCGAGTAACCGCATGTCCGCAAGCTATCAATCGCTCTAGTTTGCTTTGCGTGCATTATGGAAGTCTACAAATGCTGCAATGATGATTTTGTATTTGCTGCAAAACGCTTGGAAAGCTCGCTGTGTGGTTGAGGCCTAATGGTTTGACTATTGATTAACTTCTAAAGTTCATATTTCACACCAACGAGTAGAAAAAAATGACTGAAATGATAAATTTGTCACTGTTAACATAACTTTTTCCACCGGGTACTTTATTTGTTCCTTGAGTGTATATATATATATATATATATATATATATATATATAT